>JAFJYH010000159.1:0-102069 GCA_017365405.1 Cadophora malorum | reverse complement strand
GTATTGATGGGGGTGCTGGGGGACCTCCTCCACCGTGGGCGGAGATGATGGAGGGTTCGTAGCGGGAGGAGGCGACGGAGTTGGCTAGGCCGGAGTTGTAGCTGTGGAGGGGTTTGTTAGTTGGATGTCTTGAGTGTAGCAAATGGTTGTGTTGAGTGTTGTAGGTTTGGGTAAGTGAAGTGAGGGTTGGAGCTTGAAGCTTCCAGGTTGTGGTTGAAGGGTCCAATGTGGGGTATGAATCTAAAGAATTGAACTGCAACACTTACTTGTAATGCGGAGAGCCATGAATGCTATCCAAGATGATTGTTTCGTCTCTTTGAGGAACCTGGAGACTGCATTAGGCACGATATCTTACTGTCTGCTTGCTTCGTCCTCTCTCCTGGCTCAATTCCTCCCTATCCACATCTCGAAGTTCGCGCTCCAGGCAACCACTTTTTGGACTAAACAAAGGCACAACTTACGGGTTCATAACGTGTACGGCTCATCTTCGCCTTCAAAAACTCTGAACAAGAGAATGGGAAATATGAGAAAGGTGCACAAAGATGAAGAAACAATGTACTGTTTGTATGTATGGATGAAGTCACGCAAATGGCTGAGGCAGAGATTCAGATAGAAGTGGACCTGGAGATACGAGTGAGGTGATGGGATAAAGCAAGCGAGATGGAATTCGATCAGGCCGAGGATTATGTTCCGCCGCGTCAGCAACAGCTTCAGCTCCTTGAGCCGGCAGACTGGACTGTCCAATTGTATGGGTGGATTGAGGCTGTGTTCAAGGAGGATTGCTGTGCCGTGCACTTGCATTTGAGGGATATCGCCCGTTTGGGGAATTCGGCTCGGCATGTCACGAGGTTTGGGCGAGATATTAGATGATGGGTCAGTTGGACAGCGAGGGATAGGTGTATCGGGATGGCCGAAGATATCGTGGGGGTGACCTTGGAAGATGTTATGAGATGTGTATCGTCTTTGTTGGGTTGTGGTCTATAATCATAAGTATCATCTATCGTGGGTGTTCTCTCCAAATCCTCTTTGTCCTCTTGCCCTCCTCGAAAATGCCACAAGAGACTCAGCAACGCCATTTTCAAACCTAATACCTTCGCAGAGTCATACAAAAAAATACGTGGGAATCTCCATGAGATCTAGGATCACGTTTAATCCTCATCGTATTTAACCCTCAACCAATCCTGGCCACTTCTCCTTCAAGAACTCTACGATCGCATCAGGTCCTTTTTCAACCTGTAGCCCTTGAGGAATAGCCATCGTCTTGATGCCAGCAACTGTCTCCTTCGCTATCTTCTGGATCTCATCACTCTCTTCCTTCGTCCACATTGAGGCACAGAACTATATCCTTGGTCAGCTATCCATTTTGGTGCTGAGGCCTGACTGTCTGGGAACCCAGATATTGGGTGAGAGATCGAGATTGCAAACCCATTTGAAAGAGACTTTGTGGAAAAAGGAAGAGCAAAATACCAGAACATCAGGTTTATTCCTCTCACACATTGACTTGACATCTTCTATCCCTATTCAATTGTTTGTCAGCTTGTATGTAATAACTAAGACGTCATACTATCTCCCATGCCATATACAAAAGTGACGAAGACCAGTCCGTGGTTCAACTTATTGCGAGAATCCCAAGTATAGAGAAAAGATGAATACATACTCTCGGCATTCTCAACATACAAAATCGTGTAATCCTCCTTGACATCTTCCACAACTCGGCCGACGAGACGCTTCGCTCGCTCGGGTGCCGTGTTGACTGTGCATAACTTGTAAGGACCTTTGGGCGCCATTGTTCTTAATCTATTGCGATATTCGTTTTCAGATTTGAGAAGACGAGAACAAGGACTTTGAGTGGAAAGAAAGGAAATATCGAAGATGAACGATATCGGAGGCTGATGTTAGGAAGAAGAAGTTTGAGGTGGACGTGGAGTGGAGAGTGGGGATTGGCGGGTGTGGGGATGTGGGTGGTGCGCGGGACCGAGTCGCGGCAACAAAGTAGGAATAGCTGGATGTGGACATTCTTGATGAATGGAACTCTCTCTTACTTTCTCAGCTAGAATCTTCTTCGGGTATGAATAATGCCTGCATCATTGTGGTGAGTATGCAGATATTGACGGCCCTCGACATTTTGATCAAGATGATCAATAGAACAAAGTCATCTCAAGACAGCTCAGAGGCTGGTCATGCAGACGACCTGCCTTGCAAAGCTCCATGCTCCGTTCACGAACATTTGGAAGGAAGAAAAAGCCATGTACACTGTTCATCGTTGTATTTGACTTAACTAGGTATTGTGAAGCCGTTCTATCCCATATATTGGCATTTCTCCCAGGTTGGCATCCGCTTCCTCGCATTTCTCGAATTCCTTCGCAGCCCATTCCATCCTTGGCCTCCACTTCTCGGGCAACATGCCCACGAGTGCCCAGAATTGCTCCTTTGTCATTACCGGTAGCCACCAGACTTTATCCATGACCCTTAACAGCATGAAGAAATAGCCCACGATAGTCAAAGTCCGAGGATCTTTCTGCTCCAGCATCTTGACAAATTTCGGCTGCACCTTAGTCGTGAATTTGAAAACGTACTCGCTATGGGGGTTGTAGTACATCCTCGTTAGCCACACGACGCTAAGTTCGTAAGCTTGTACAGTGTCTTCGTCGGTTGCTTCTCTGTCGAGGTCTTCGAGGAGGAAGTCGAAGATTGGTGGCGAGTCTTCGTCGAGCTCTGGCGGGACTTGGTTGACGCGCTCATGTTCTAGGAGGGTCTTGAGTTCTGGGTCTTGGAAGTGATGCCACGCGGCGGCTGCTACGGCGCGAGGGCCGTTCCATGGCTGGAACCAGTGAAGTGGGAGCCCATTTTGGCTTGCAGAAATGTATTGCTGGCTACTGATGGAGGTGAAAGCGATGAGGCATGCTGTAGCGAACAGGACTTCCCCATTGTTGTTGTCGACACCTTTGCTCAATTGTGCTGCATGTGCCGATATTGCTCTGGTCAAGTAGACGTGCGATGCCTGAGCAAGAGTCCGGTCAGTCGAGTCTAGGCGTCGAAGGTTGAAAGCCGAGAATCCAAGCAAGGCGTCCATAAGATCTTGGTTGGTAAAAGCTAGCCGCATTATCCAATTTACATATATTGTTCTCGTAGCCGTCAATTCATCAACCGATGCTGGTCCGAGGAGTTTGAAGTATGTTCGAGGGCTCATGCTCATAAAATGGTGCATTAGCCGAAGATCCAAAAGCCGGTCGCTGGGTGTATCCATGTGCATTGGGATGGATTGACTATTCTGTAACATTTGCAAGATCGTGAAATCATCCATCGTCTGAGGCCATACTTGTGGTGCCGGGTTGTCTTTACTCCTCAGGACAATGGATGTCGAAAGTGCGGAAGAAGCTGAGTCAACGGGACTTGGAGTCCCATGGAGACTGGAGCTTTCTGAGACAGCCACAGAGCTCTCACGAGATCTCCGTAACGGAGGTATTTTCACTGGCGGGAGTTTTACTGGAGGTAACGATACAGCAGGCAATCTGTCTCTCGAGGGACTGAAGTCGCATTCAAGATCATGTTTACTGCAGTTCATACCTGTACTACTTGTCAACAGCTTCCTCAAATTTGAAGCCATGATTAGGTTTCAATCAAGACTTACATATTGGATGAGTTTCATCGCACTAGTAACACATTAGCATACTTTAGCTTTGGCGGATGTGACGGAGCGATTGGGGGTTCCAAGGGAGGAGTCCAGATGACCTACTTTCATTCGTCGTACTACGGTTAATCAGTACGCATACTTATAGTGATTGACATTTTTGGACCTACCTTTACAACGCTTGCAACCTAACCTAGACTTTCTATGTGGCCGCCTGGTAGCCATGCCGATATAGTGCTGAAGAGCCGCACGCTTCTGGGTCTGCTCCGAACTGCTTGAAGAAGGGCGCAAGCCGGATCAATCAGGGAGTGCTGGACTTGCGTCTCAACACATCATTTGTTATTCAATCTTTGCAAGTGCTGGTCTCGAAGGTTCAGTGATAGGCATATTGATAGCTATGAAATGGTTGTCGAGATATGGGCCGGGCTGTAAGAATGAGGAAGACATCGAACGTACAAGACTTAACTATGCCGCATCGGGCCGCATGCCCACATTGAGGCGCAGTGATCTTACGGAGTATCCTTGGACGATGTGAGCGCTGGAGAGCCACTTCCATGGTGATGGCATAGATATGAGGACTCGGAAAATTAAAATTAAAATTTGTACCTTTGTACTACTGTACTGTAAGACGTTCACAATAAAAGGGACAGGACAAGGAAAGATGCACAGGTCCTCCTTTATTGCGAAAGAAGTTGGGCTTGAGAAGGATTGATCTATTTGCTAGCCGGCTCGGTCATTGACCCAGGCCCCCCACCCCAAATTTCTAGCGAGGTCGACCCAGCTTCGCGTCCCTCTGTTACAGGCGCGTCTCCCTAAAGCCTAAATCCAGCTTCTCAACAACACAGGACCACCAAACGTATTGAGGACCCGGCAGACTCGATATCAAAATGAACAACAGAAGGCTAGTATCGAGGTCGCGTATAAATGACACAGCATCGCCTGCTCCTCGTCGCCAACAACAGCGTCCCTCCGAAACTCCAGCCCGCCAAACTGCGCGTCAAACCGAGCTCCCTCCATACGAACCTCCGGTATGCGCCCTCTCAGTCGAAGCACAACAAGCTCTAGACACCCTGAGCAATACCTATGACTTCAGTAAATACAGGAAGCATCTCGATGCTGCGAAGGGGTATGTCAGAGATGCCGCAGCAGAGAGCAATGATCGACTTGTAACACGCAAAGAGGCCTTTCCGAGAGCAGTCGAAAGGCGCCGAAAGGAGGGAGTTGCCGATGAGGACAAGCCAGAGGCGGAGGTCAATGATGAAGTCTGCTTGAAAGGATTCGAGAGGAACAATACAACATTCACGATCCAGGCTGAGGAGGCTATCAGAGAGCTCATCGACTTCAGCGACGAGCTCGCCATGCAAAGTGCTATCATGAAAGATGTCGTTCGAGAGATCACTTCTGCCCCTGCGCCTAGACGAACCGCTCGTTGGAGACGAAGGGACGTCGGAAGTGATGACGAGGAAGAAGAGGAAGAGGAAGAGGACGCCGAGCCGCCTGCAGCAGACCCGGAGCAAATGAGCGCACTTGAACTTCTCAGGCAGGCAAAGGAAGACCGTGCTACCAAATATGCATCGCAAAGCAAACGCTCACGGTACAAAATCACACCTTCCGCTAGGGTATCTGAGCTAACTTTGTTGCAGGTATGGCGATAATAATGACTATAAAATCTTCAAACAGATCCTCCACGATGCTCAAAATCCCAATTCCGGCCTGTCTGTGGCCCATCCAAGTACTTGGTTCCCTGAAGAGAATGATGGCAATGGCCGCAAAGGACGAAACGATGACGAGAGTGATGAAGAAGTCATTATTGCCAGTGCTTCTGAAAGTTTGAAGTGCCCCTTGACATTGCGTTACTATGACGACCCTGTTACCAACCAGAAATGCAAGCATACAATCGACAGAGCAGGGCTGGTGGATTATCATAGGACAGAAGCTCGTGTTTTCCAAGGCTCACACGGCAACCGGAGAGTGGCAAAATGTCCTCAGACTGGTTGTGATGCAGTAAGTACCACATGTCTAGAAATATAGCCAGTGCTAATTGGTCAGATGCTTGCGTTGGACGACTACGAAAGAGATGAACTCATGGCACGGAAGGTGAAACGAGCTCTCAATAGGGAAAGGCTACAACAGCAAGGCAATGATGATGATGAAGAAGACGACGGGAATCCACGAGGTACACAGCGTAGCAGGCCTGAAGAGATTGACGATGATGACGACGATGATATCGTGGCCGATGTTGACGAAGAAGATAACAAAGCCAAAGTCGCCAGGATCAAGCGTGAAAGAGCACGTAGTCGTGGTCTGAGCATGGCTCCGCCAGCAGCGACGATGGATTCAGATGAAGAGATGAGTACGAATTGATGATTAGTCTAGGCGTTGTGTTACATCTTTGGGATGATACATGGCCGCAATGCTTCACAGCTAGCTACGGAGAGGGGCTGTAGGCAGATTCTCATCAATCAAAACAGATTTGGTATTGTTGCACTTCTCTTGAACGGAAGTTTTAGTCTCTAAAGTTAATGTCCTACCTCTTCTACTCAAGTGAACCTTCAAATACCCATTTTATACCACTCTCCAAGTTGAAAGGCTCCTTTCCATTATACTCTTAAGTCGCTTTACATTCAATTCAGTTCATCAGAGTGGAGGGTTTGGGGTCCAGGCAGACTTCCTCTCACGAATGCAGCATGCTGTGCACTCAAAGATGAGATAAAACTCAATGATTCCTCCGAAGCCATATTAGAAATCCGATCTTACAATGTTCTGGAAAGATCCTCCTTGCCTCGATCAAGCAAACAGAAGCAAAATTTAAGTTCACCCCACACCTCGCTAAAACCCCCACCATCCCAACCTTCACCCCTCCATGCTACGGGGTTGTACTTCCCTCCCGTTCCAAGCTGAACCTCATAAGCTTTACAATTCTTATATAACATTCAACTCAGTCATCATGTCCTCCGAAAAGGAACTCGAAGAGCTCTCTAAGCCCGAGTTTTGGGACAATCGCTATGCAGAACATATCGCATCGCCAGACGCCAATGGAAGTGGCAGTGCCGAGCAAGCTATGCCCTCGTTTGAATGGTTCAGAGATTACAACAAGCTACGAGCTTTCTTTCAGAAATGGCTACCGAGACCAGGAGGAACGGAAGTGATCTTGCATTTGGGGTGTGGAAATAGTGTATGTTCTCCTCTCTTCTTGTGTCTTATTTTTAGTGTTCAAGTCTTTCTCACCTTCTATATGAAAGAGAGACACCGAGTTGGAGTCTTGTTTTGTTCCCATTTTAAATCTCTGTACCCCGTTTAAGCTATTGTTAACACCGCTATCTTAAACAGACATTGACATCAGACCTCTACTCAGAAGGGTACACGCACCAAATCAGCGTCGACTTCTCACAGGTGGTCATCAACGCAATGATGGTGAAGTATGCAGAGCTAGGGACGAGGTGGTCTGTTATGGATGTACGGAAACTGGAGTTTCAAGATGCGAGTATCGATGTTGCGATTGATAAGGGTACGCTGGATGCGTTTCTTCATGGGAGTTTGTGGGATCCGCCGGAGGATGTGAGAGAGAATGTTGGTGCTTATGTTGATCAGGTGTGTAATTTCCTTTTCTGGGTATTCCTCTTTTTCTTGTCTCTCGTTGGGTCTCGTGGAGCTAGAGTGGAGATGGGATTGATGTCGAGAATGGATTGCTGACTGTGGTGCAGGTAGCTAGGGTCCTGAAGCCAGGTGGAAAGTGGTCATATATCACGTATCGACAGCCGCATTTCATGAAGCCGCTGCTGACCAGAGAAGACAAGTGGAGCTTGGAGGTTGAGACTCTCGTGGATCCAGATGGCGCGGGTGGATTCGAGTACTTCGGGTTTGTGATGACGAGGCTTGGGAATCCACCATAAGTAATAATTACAAGGTTATATATAAAAAGTATTCTTCACATAGGCCTTCCTTTCTGTCAACAAGATCCAGCAAACATTATGGGAGGTCTCATAAAAGCTCTATATTCTATTGGGGTATCTACAATCTGGTTCATGAGGTGCTGGTACAGGTCTATTTCTTGATACCAATAACCCAAGTCATATATCCTGTTGGCCAAGTATGCTGCTCTTGACCGTTCTTGACGGTCCAGCCGTCACAAGAGGCTCCACATTCTTTCATCAGAGCCTGTACTTCTTCTGCACTCCTCGTCCGTAATGAAGATACGTAGCCATCAAAAACCAGAACAAACGGTATGATAGGTATAATATACGTGAAGAAGAGATGGCCAGGAGATCGCCAGAAGTAAAATGGTGTAATGAGAAACATCAACAGCCCCATTGCGAAGATAGTAAGTAAGGATGAGATCGTCCTCTCTTGGAGCTCAAAAATACTGCAGAACCTGTCAGTCGGCGTTCCCCCCCTACTGAATCTTTGACATGGTGGATCAAAAGTCAGGGCAACAGTCAGGAAGCTTACCCAAAGCCATCTGCTGTCTCAATGGTATTCCGCAAGATGTCCAAACCAAGCTTGTCCTCAAAATGGTGGAACGCCAAATTATACAGTCGAAAGATCTTCCTCCCATCTTTACCATTCAGACTCGCCGGCGCATTCGCAGCATCCACTGGATCAGACACAAAGGTCAGATTCTCGCTGCGCTTCGAGGCTTCCGTCCAGTCCGGGATGTGAGGGTGTAGGTCCGTCAGGATGAATTGCACAGCGCCATTGTCTGGTGTCAAAGTCCGAGGCGATGTGGCAGCATGAGGAGACCGCGGAGTTAATGCTGCTTTCGAGGCATTGAGAGATGCGGTGTATGGTGAGGCGGGCGTGTGGGAGGAGAGCTGCGCATTGAGGTCTTTTTCGATGAAGGGCGTGGGTCCTCCTGCGCCAGCGCAGAAATCAACGTAGGTGTAACTTGTCACATCGTCTGCGAGGGTTCGGTAGAGGGTGCTAGCGACGAGCTGGGCTGGTGAGGCTTTTTGTAGGACTGGGACGCGGAAGGTCCAGCAGAGTGTGAGGCATGATTGGACTTTTTCGCGGAGGTATTGGGGGAACCTGGTGCCACCATTAGTTAGGTTGAATTTGGAGAGCCATTGAATGGATTAACCCACCAAGCTTGGTCGTTGATCTCGTAGAAATGAATTCGGGGGCAAAGAAGAACCATTTTCAGTGATGGTCGAACACAATTGCAGAAAACTGGCAGAGCAGGAAGGTTTATATCATGGGATGTCACTGACACGGCTAAGACGAAACACGAGGACGAGGCTAGCGCCAAGGGCAGACTAGGTCTTTACTTTCTTGTTCGCATCCTCACTTCTCTCGAATACCACGAAATGCACGCGTCAACACTTTTTGTCTTTCTGTCGTTTGTGTTATCTGCTGCGTATTTTCTGTTTCGAACTCCAACGATACGAAGGCATGGAGTTGCTCTGCAGTAGGTCACTCCCCATATCCTATCTCATCGTACGATGGAACAAGTCAACTGTATCTGCGATCTGAAGTACACGGGTGGGTATCTTCATCGAACTCATTTCTCAGCATGTCTGATATTTTGGCAAATCGACTGCGCTCTGAATGCGAGAAGAAATGCGAGAGGAATGCGAGGTGTTGTGCTTAGAAGCGCTCGCTGACACATCTTCAAAGACGTCCACCCAACACCTTACCACTTGTGGGGAACGGTATTTTGTTCTTGCAAGCGAGGCATAAACTATTCTCGTGGTTTGTGAAATGCGAGCGTCAATTTGGATTTGAAACTTTCCAAATTTCGGTCCCATCTCTGCCCCCAGGAGTGGTGATCAATGATCCAAAGAATCTGGAATATGTATTCAAAAACGAAGGCATCTTTGCCAAAGGAGACTTTTTCAAGAGGAGGTCATGGGATTTGTTCGGTCACTCCTCACTTTGAATCCTTCAGATGCACCTGCTTACAAATGCCAGGAAACGGGATCATCAATGCAGACGGTGAGCTGTGGAAGGTCCAACGGAAAGCTGGTCTCCAGTTTCTGAACAACGCCAACCTGAAAGTTTTGACCGATGTCGCGCTTCCTGCCTACATCAATGAGATTGTGAAGAGCCTCCAAGAAGATGGGCAGGGGTCAGTCGTGGACTTGGAGGAAGTGCTTCACGAATTGACCACCCAACTTATGGGGAGAATGGCTTATGATGTGGGTGAAGCTCGAATCACGATGAATGCCAACCGATGACATGCAGCTAATGGTCACACAGATGGAAATTCACAACTCGGACCCATTTTCAAAAGCTTTCGACTACGCTTCAGGTGCTACGGGGCAGAGATTTCAGAATCCGCTATGGCAGATCAGTGAGATATTCCTCGGAGATAAATTCAGGGACTCGATTGCACAGGTCAAGGCATTTGGCTCTATGATCGTTGCGAATGCCATTCAAACAAGGAAGAACAAGACAACGGAGACCGAGTCTGCATTAGACTTGATGTCTGGAAGTTTGATAAACTCCCTGTTAGATTCTATAGAAGATCAGGACATGGTTGCCGATGCTGCCCTGAACTACCTATCGGCCGGTGAGCAAATGTTGGCACCTACCATTGGCTCCTTTCATTAACTCTTTTCAGGTCGGGACACCACTGCACAGGCACTGACATGGACCTTCTATCTGCTCATGCGAAATCCTAGTAAAGCCGAAGCCGTCAGACGGGAGGTGATGCAGGTAGCTGAGCTTGACCCCTCATTTAAGCTAGGTACATCATCAAAAGGCAGCGCGCAGGAGCTCAATACTGCAGCATTAAGACCTACAACACTACCATATATCACTGCCGTGTTCTATGAGGCGCTTAGACTGTACCCACCTGTACCTTTTGAGCTCAAGCAATGCGAGCAAGCCACGACCCTTCCTGACGGCACACATCTCCCGAAAAATTCCATTCTTGTTTGGTGTACCTGGGCCATGAATCGATCAAGTCTGATATGGGGTGAAGATTCCGAAGAGTTTAAGCCAGAAAGGTGGTTGGCAGACGGCGTCCTTATTTCAAAGACCGCATTCGAATATCCAGTGTTCAATGGTGGTCCCAGAACCTGTCTGGGAAAGACTATGGCAGTGTCCGTTGCAGTACAAGCTATTGCGACTTTGCAGGCTAAATTCGATTTCCAGCTTACGGACGAGAAGGAGAGAATCAGCAAGAATAGTCTCACGCTACCAATGGAAGGAGGACTTCCTTGTCGCGTCAAGATGCGGGAAGATTGATTGTAGGAGATGTTTACTTGGCCCTGAAGTCTGATAGGTTTTAGCGATGAACAGTTCCGCGGGAACTTCAGCATTGTGATTACTAAAGCTGGACGTCACTTAGTTGGTTCATTTGGAATCTTACTCGCCTAAGTCGCCAAAATAGAGAACGATTATTGGCTCCCGACAGCTAACATCTCAAAACCCGAGGCTTTTGCAGGCATTTGCGCCCTTCAAATAACGACCAATCTAGCCTTGCCAAATCCCCGTGGTTCTGGTTTTTTGGATGATCAATCATTCCACATGAATGCAAAGCGACTTGCAAGGCTGCAGACCTGACTACCCAATGGACATCCTCGACATGATTCCAACCACGAAGTGTGGTCGCTGACAAACGACGCCCTACAGCCCCACTATCGTCACTTTTGAGTCAAACCCTGGGGCTGGGGTCAATATTGCGTGCTGATCATGCTCCAGCTTTGGAATCTTGCAAGGTCCTACGGGTATAGTGCACGAGATGCATTCTATCCATGACAATGTGGTATCGTCATGTGGCTGCGTGATCTGTTCAATGCGAATATATAAACAATGCTACTTCTCCCTTCTGAGACCGTATTGAACACCACCACGACACACTCAAAATCTCATACCTCCTTCAGAACAAAAACACATAGTTATGTCTACTTACACAACTAAGCTCGTCGAGGCTGATGGCCTGAAGATATTCTACAGAGAAGCCGGCCCAAAGAATGCTCCAGTAATCCTCCTTCTCCATGGCTTCCCAAGTTCATCTCACCAATTCCGAAACCTCATCCCGCTCCTCAGCCACAAGTACCGTGTGATTGCTCCAGATCTTCCAGGTTTTGGCTTCACAGAAGTGCCAGCAGAGCGCCAATACAAGTACACTTTTGAGAACATCGCCACAAGCATCGGCGCCTTCCTCGACGTCCTTGAGATCAAAAAGTTTTCTCCCTATGTCTTCGACTATGGAGGACCAACCGGGTTCCGTCTCGCACTTCAGAGACCAGAGGCTATCCAGGTCATCTTCACACAGAACGGCAACGCTTACGAAGAAGGTCTCGGCGAGTTCTGGGCACCAGTCCAAGCCCTATGGAAAGAAGATACTCCAGAGCAACGAGCTGTCATTCAAAAGGCCCTCCTCACCCTCGAGACCACTAAATGGCAGTACACGAATGGCTCTCATGACCAACAAGTAGCTCCAGAAGCTCCCTATTTGGACTGGGCATTGATGGAGCGGCCCGGCCAAGTAGAGATCCAGATCGGCTTCTTCTACGATTATCGTACCAACCTTCCCCTCTATCCACTCTTCCAAGAATACTTCCGCAAATCCCAGGTTCCGCTCATTGCATTCTGGGGCAAGAACGATGCGATTTTCATCCCGCCAGGAGCGGAGGCATTCAAGAGAGATCTTCCGAATGCGGAGATTCATTTGTTGGATACGGGACATTTCGCTGTGGAGACCATGACTGCGGAGATTGGAAAGCTGATGCTGGATTTCTTGGCTAAGAATGGGATCTGATTGTTGATCGATGGATGTGGAATAGGGCTCTTGGAGTCCAGGTACTTGATAATTGACTCCAAAGTGTTGGCACACGTCCAAGTAGCTATCATTTCATATAGCAATTAGCCCAAATCTGTCTTGCCAAAAATTTTCCCAAATAATTAGCTCGTAACTACCGCCACTTTCTGTTTCTTCAATTTTGCGCGATCCAACTGTCCAAGTGAGCGGCAGCAGAACTCCATGGATTTTCACCTTCCATCTTAGGTTACAGATGAGTGTGGAACCAGACTGGCTTCTGATCTTCATTTTCACCATTTGCCCTAAACATGATAGAATCCGATTGCTAGCATAGATTAGGACGGCTTCCGCTGTGCCAGATGAGATCTACTTGTCTCTCGTCATTAATTTAGTACGGGACCAGTCACTTTTTGGTGGTGGCATGCTAAAGAAGACTTTCCTGACTACTTTGTATAGAAGTCGAGCATTACAAAAAAAAAAGCTTGGAAAGCAAAACTCACAGACTAATCGCGTTAAGGCGGATGAATCCGACCGAAAAGCGATTAGTCTGTTAGAAACCATAAGCCTGTTACAGTTTTGAAGAGCCCTTACCGTGACGTAGAACGTGGGTAGTTATGTCCAAAAATTTCTTATTTGATGCCAAGTAGTAGCTACAAATTTGACAGCCACTCGGTTGAGTGGAGCTGGACAGGGGCCGAAATGTGATTTTCATCTTTAGATGTTGAGGTACGAGTTGTGGGATTCACTCATTACCCAAGACCTATAGCAATCGGTAATCGCATACTGAAGTCAAGGTAACATCCATTCAAATTTACTGCCTTATGCGCTTAACTCTCATGTTATTTTTCTGAACTCTTTCAGCTCGCTCACTAAGAACTTCACCTTAATAATAGGTGGGAGACGACGACCATCCAAGTCCCAAAAGAACAGTCGCCTCCGCAGATCTGACCTTTCCCAGGCTTTTTCGCATGGCACGATACAGCATCAATACTGAACGACAAGAGCCTGTCAATGAGATTATGGGGGTGAAAGGAGGGCGAACTGATCGAATTCACATTGATAAGCACTGTGTTTGCAGAGGATTGCACTGGCACTGTTGATGCTACACTTTCCAAGGTACCAGACAAAGATGCAGATCTCGGTGTGAAGTTGCAGCACCCTGTCGCTGAATCTCGAAAAGAGCCGATGGTTCAGAGATTCATTGGAACTTCACTTGGCCCAGAATCAAAGGACACGCAAGGATTTCAAGCCAGAATCTCTTCACAGGTTGCTGGATCGATGTATCTCTTCTGTTATGCTTTCACCTAAGATACTTGAGAGTCGCTTCTGAAGATCATGCAGAAACGATATCGCCCCTTTCGCACATCTGACATCGCTAGATGCGAGGTTCTCGTCATCTACGAGCTCTTGGCCGAGAATTTGAGGGTCTATTCCAAAATTCTTGGTTCTCAACCAGCGAATAGTTAAGAGGATTTCGATCGGAAGTCGTTGACTTATCGTCCTGGCACCCCTCACAGTGGTGAAGTGTAAAAGTAGTGGTGCGCGAGGTGCCGTCTAGGATAGACTTGAAGCGCGAGAAAGGTTTGGAAATTGGATTCCCTGATCTGATTATATCCACGTCTGTGAAGGTTGCGGACAGAAAACGACCATTTGGCCCAGAAGTGATTGGATCTACCATTTGGCTGGGAAAGCTTGTGTTTGACCAAGGCTTGAAGCACAAGATTCAGAGGGACTTCCTAAACCCACTACACTCAGGATGATACTTCTTGATAGTTCTTGATAGTATATGAGAATCAGTGCAGAGTTTATCTGCCAAGTTTCCTGTTGAATTGGTGTTTACGGCCGGCTCACTTTTTCGGCCAATTATCTGAATGTACATTCCAGCTTTCTTCTGACAGCATAGCTTGCCTGTTAGCTGCAGATGATATTACCAATATCAGTTCGGACGCTTCCAAGCTGAAATTCAAGTGTGGTACAACCTGTGTATCTGGTACTAGACTGGTTCAGTGCAAACTCTTACCCCTCAGCAAACAACACGCTCTCACTGCACAATTTACACTGAAATAGTATCGTCATCAGAGGTCGAGCTCGACAATTATATAGAATCAGGTGGAATTCTAGATACGCCAAAGATGGCAAAAAACTATCAGCAGCGGCAACGTTGAGTCGCTGTATATGCATGTTGCTGGTCTGTTACCTACTCGCTTATGCACCTGGCCCCCATGTCTCTCCACTTTCTTGCTTCTCCTTTGCACCTCAGACCGAGCCACAGGAATAAGTGAGTCGCCTGCCTAGTTCTGATACCGTATCATGGCTTCTCATGTGCTCCACGCGTGTACAGTACATAAGATCGTCCTTTCCACTGATAGCCTCGACCACGTTCAATTCATATTTTCACTCGCTCAACCACACCGCTTTCACTCTCCTTCATACAACTTTCAACCTCCCTTCTCAACACATAAGTAAATTCAAGCCACCAATCTTTACAGCCTCCATACTTCAGTACCAATCCCGCCAGTAGAAACAAACACGAGACATTCAAAATGGGCACCCGTGGTCTGCTCGGGCTTATCATCAAAGGTAAACGCCACGGTGCCTACAACCACTTCGACTCGTACCCAAGTGGTCTCGGTCAAGACATCGTCGCTTTCCTACTCAGTCTCACAGAAGAGGATATCAAGAACATGGCTGCTCGTGTCGCTGAGATAACTGTACGCCATACCCTCTCGTGTACCACCCAAATTCAAGGGCAACCTTAACTAATGCCACATAATCTTTGCAATTAAACAGTGGGTTTCAGAATCCTCACCACCAACCAAAGGACAGCAGGAATACTACAGCTCCCTCGACTTCGCCAACCTCAGAGTCAGCGAGGGCCGTCTCGACGAGTGGTATTGCTTGCTGCATAAGATGCAGGGCGCTGCTGCGCTGCCGCAGGTTTTGAATGGGAAGTTGAAGCATTTGAAGGAGGGCAGTATGTGATCTTTTGCTCCTACCTTCGTGCTTCATACTCTCTTCAGTCCATCGCTGTACCACGAACTATGCAACGTATTCAAGTCCTGCTAATACTTGGGTGCTTGATCTTGCAGTCGATTTCCTTGAAGACGGCCTCTTCTGCGAGTGGGCATACTTTATCGATTTTGAGGAGAGGAAGCTGGAGACTTGGAAGGGCGAGTCTGGTGGTGGGAGTAAGATGATTGGAGAAGTCACGTTTGATGGTTTGAAGAGTGAGGGGAAGGCGTACATGGAGAAGATGGAGAAGATAGGCTGGGGTGAAGATGAAGAGGGTGAGAAGGAGGTGTGAAAGTGCGGTAGTGTTACCAGTGTGGGCGGTAGGCGAGCCATAATGGCGACCCTTGGGAGGATGGACAAAGGGCGGCTACTTTGAGGAACCCAGGGGGAGGTGAGGTTTGGATCTGCAGCCTAATAATCTCGAATACTGGGAGAAGAACATGTCTCGAACTTTGGTCGTGTCTTCCTAATCCTGTGATGTTTCAAGACAACAGTGTGACCTATGCTTCACATACATCATCCTATCATTCAGGAATGAATCCGCCCCCGAAATCATCATCGACATACTCCTCACTATCATCCTCCTCGTCCTCTTCAACGTGTACAGATTCCATATCCTCCAAGACCTCATCATCGTCTGCGTAAGCGTCAACTCTTTCCTTGATCCTTAGCTTCAGGAAGAATTGCTTCCACATCCTTACTGCAGCATTAGTGCGTCTCAGTTCTTCGGCGTTGGCTCGCTCGTCGCGGAAGCCTTCGATTACGGCTTCGACTGCTTCGCGATACTCGGCTGCGACTATGGCGCCTTTCAGAACGGCTGTACCGTGGCGACCGCGGAATTCAAATCCTGTGAGGGCATCGGAGTAGTCGATGTTGAGAAGACGTGCGGCGCGGGAAGTTTCGTCGTCTGTTTGAGGGTCAACAATCAGATATCGAAATTCATATTGAGCATGAATCTGTACTCACCAAGAATGTGGACACCTCCTTTCGGCACCATAGACGGAACGTAAACATCCAGATTGCCGTACGAGTTCTTCGGCACTCGACCATTGACTACTGGCGGTGACTCGTACAGCTCTGTCTGGTCTTCCGTGTACAGATTGACACCCGCGCGTTCCTCGAATCCGTCACCAGCATCGTCGAAATCATCTGGCCTTCGTTTTGCGGGTACATTCTTGACGGGCTGCTCGCCCATCTTGACCTCTCGGCCGAGCCGATACCACGCATCAGCGCTTCTTGCAACCTTGACATATTGCCTCCTGAAAACGCTTTCGAGTTTCTTGCCTCCAGGTACACTAGGGTCTCGTCCAGCAGCGACTTTGCCACACGAGTGGTCCCCGACCAATATTTCGTTCCGTTTGAGGTGGCGTTCCAGGGCGTAGATTGGGTGGTCCTTGAAATCTGCGATATTCGTTGGCATCGGTTCGTTCGCTTCTTTTTTTGCAAGCTCTGTGTCCTCGATTTGGTCTGCATCGCTTGTGAATCCGCGCTTGAACGGTCTCATGGCTTTACGCCACCATCTTTCGCCTCCAGTAGTCGACTCTACCCTGTTCTTCCTCGTCTTCGCAACGTAAGCTTTGGTGTACCGTCTCGTGACGTCGCGGGCACAGCGTTCTTCTTCGAAGGCTATCACATATGACATGTTGTTCTCCCGATCGGCAGCTGGCGGTTCCAGTTTGTGAGGTTTCGCAATTGTTTCTGTCACAAGAGGATCGATGGGGAGCCATTTCTGGTGCGCTTCGTCGAACACTTCTACCCAGAATACTGGGAAGGGAGACTCGTGGATTGGCTTTGGTTTTGGATTTGGCGGAGGTCGTGGAGGAGCGCTCACTTCAGGTATGTTATACGCTGCTGCATTTGGATGTCCGAGACGACGTCGGGGTGAGAATGGTAGACCAGATGCTGCAGCGTGGCTCGAGTTGCCAGCTGGGGAATTCGTCCCTTGATTGTCGATATTGCTGGCATTCTGTGTGGATTTGCGAGGCGTTGGAGGTTTGAATTTGGGCATTGCTGGCCCACCGGCGTTGAAAGACAATGGTTGTAAAGAACACACCAAACGAGTTTCCACGTCGGCACTGCGAAGTAGGGCACAGAAAAGCTGTGCACCAAGATCCCTGGATCCTTTCAAAGACTTTGCTGCTGTGCGAAAGTCTGCCTTGTCGAGAACCTCTCCATCTTCAACTTTGTACTATGTCCACGTCAATCACTGAATTGCTTCAAATGAAGCGGGCTGTCTTACATTTTGAAGATCTTTCTCATCATCTGCCCATAGCGCTCTCCTAAGACCTCTGGCGGTGATGCTGAATTTCATCCTCCACATTACGGCGACCTGCTCCAACCCTCTTTTCAATGAATCAGTTCGTCCAAATTGTGGCAAACTGGACTTTGGTCTTAGAAACTTCAACATCTGCTTGTCCAGAAGTGGTCTGAGCGAATTCTGGACTTCAAAATCGTTACACCAGTTATTTCTCATATCGAGATGTGATAGCAAACATAAGACATGCAACTTATGTTTCTCTAGCCTTTCAATCTTTTCAGCTTTGCTGACGAGCCGCCTCCTCGTTACTGCGGGTTTCGTTTGGGGTGCAGCTTTCTTAACGAGAGTCAGATCAAGGTCTCCGCTCGGCTCCTCAACTTCCGGTTCAGCATCGAGGTTCAGACCTTGCCACTCTCCATCGCTATCATCTGACTCTTCATCTGAGTCTCTGTAGGCTGTTTGTTGTCGCTTAGGTGGAACGTCCTGTTCACCTTCGAGGTCCAGCACATCCTCAAATTCAAGGTCTTCCTCCTCTTCGTCTTTCACCGAACTAGTAGCGGGAGCTGGACTGATACGTGCGACTTGACTGGGTCGTCTACCAGTCCTTCGTCGCTTCAGTGGTCGTTCAGGAATGTCTGACTGTTCAGGCAAGGCTTCTGATAGCATGTCCTGATAGACATCAGGCACTGCGCTTTTGGTGGCTTTTCCTTTGCCTTTACCGCTACGAGCTCCTTTCTTGCCTGCCATTGTGGATTCTTCTACCAAAGGTACGACAACCTAAGATGAGAGTTATGCTCCACTGCAACTATCGCAAGAGTCGATGTATGCTGCTAGACTTCGTCGTCTCGAGGATGGCAAGGACCATTGCTGCCTTGAAGAGCACGACGCAAAAAGAACAGTGTATCGCAGTCTGATAGGTTCACATAATAGCGAGTGAAATAGTCCAATACAAGTGACAAAACGCGTTGGAGATCCAAGAATCGCGTTAGGAACAAAGCTCGAGATGAACCAGTTGAGTTGATTGAGGTTCTCGAACTTTTGATGTCGCGAAATCTCATGACTCCTTATCATAAGCGACCCCGCGTCATCATGAAATGTCTTGGCTGTCAAGTGCGTTTTGAGGATCAGACAATGAGCCTACTTATATTTAATGGGCGCAGGTAGGGCATTAGACTGATAAAAGTATCTTGGAAGGTGTTTATCTGCTTCTTCGAGCAGCTTTCTATAACATTCATCACGTGATATAGAGGTGGGCATGTTTTGTAGAGTGTGTATCGCGCTTTCATGGAGGGTTCCATGTAGGAAAGAAGCCAGACTACATATCTGTGATATCCTTCGGGCATCATATGGCCTGGCATAAGGGAAACGATCCAGATCTGCTTGCTTGTAGGTAAATCACGTGTGGTAGCAATTGCACAATCTGCCTGGGTTGTGGTCTGTCAGCGGACTCTAAAGCAAAGAGTAATGATTGTGGAGAGTAGGGGATTTAATGTACATTGCTAATGAGAAGGATCAGGTACACTACTCTTGTGACCTGATCTGGTGGCTGGATTGAAGATATACTTGTTGAGCCTCAACGGTTCGCGAACGCTTCTTCGGATGATAAGGATGATGGAAGTGATTATCTGCTCACATGTAGGACAGCAGAACCATACAGTATACATTGCTCCCATAGTATTCATGCACCGAGCCCATGCTTCTAAGGACATCATCTTCTCGATCGAGTCATCCCAGGTTCCAAAATGAATTCCGGAGCCGGTCGGGCCATTTCACCGTCAAAACCGGCCGTCAAAACCTCGCAATTTCTCCGAGATAGCGATATCGCCTTATGGATCAAGCACCCCATGAGATTTGTATCGCGGACTGTGATGCGTTCCACAGGCAGATTGAATCGCGAACGATACTGGGATTAAGATAAACATGTGCGTGTCTGATAAGCCTTGAGAGTGTCCCTCGGCACGGAGAATCTGAAAGTAACTACAAGTCCACAGTACTGTTTCATTTACAATTGAGAAGTTAGAGACGCCCCATGCTCGGAAGCTGTTATCCTTCTGGCCCACCTCATGTTCCAATATCAAAATTCGGGTTGGACATCTATGAAGATGCACACGTGCTCAAATTCTTGGCGGTCGTCTCTTCTCATGAGTGTAAAAGACGATGCCGGGAGTCTCCGAGGGAACAGACGGCACCAAAAGTATACGTCACCAGACGCCATCCATGCCATCGGACTGTCATCCGACTTTTTCGGGCATTCTGTTCGAGCAAGAAGACGGCATCACCGATACGGTAGCTCATCCTTTCGTGCAGGAGGAACTGACCCGCTTTGCTATCACCGACTGGGCGTGCAGGTGAGGTAGGATTCTATTGGGCATTGAAAAGTCAAGCATTTTAAGGCCCGATTTAAAGGCATGGATGCATCCATTGGGGAAGCTTCAGCGAATCGAGAAGAGTGGAGGTTGGTCAAGCCTTTGCCTATGTGCGGA
The DNA here is from genome assembly GCA_017365405.1 of Cadophora malorum. Taxonomy (NCBI): domain Eukaryota; kingdom Fungi; phylum Ascomycota; class Leotiomycetes; order Helotiales; family Ploettnerulaceae; genus Cadophora; species Cadophora malorum. Next base: position 81,979 of record JAFJYH010000159.1, on the reverse strand, counting down.
TGGTTGACTTTGGTCGCGTGGGAATGAGATTTGACATGTTCTCTTGATTTTGGTGGCGTTAGGCCAAATATAGAGAATGAATCGAGCATTGGGCTGCTGACGCCTCTTCGAGGATTGCAACTTCACCAGCAGGCAAAATCGATTTACGCAGAGTCCTTCTGGGGAGTCGATTCGACGAGAAGTGTGGAGGTTGAACTTCTTCAAGCCACCGAACAACAGTTACAGTTCAAGACATCCTTGCTGCTGCAATCTATTCCTCGGCTATGATTGCATTCAAGCCACAACATGATCACGCGCCAAGTACCCCATAACGGGTGGCTTTCTCAAGGCTTGATCCTCCAAGCAAAAAGCTTGATGGCGCATTAGAGAAGTCATCGTCATCTGTTGTGTTTCGACAAAACATTTGCATTTGCATTTGCCGTTCAGCTCACACCTTCCTCTTCGGGCGGCTGGTGACTGCCTGCTCTTGCGAGCTGGAGATGCAACCATGATCGCCCCGCCCACATGGGCAAATTGTCACTCCCCGTCTGAAGCTTCATCCCCGAGCTTCGAGGTGGCACAAAGAGGGGACGGCGACAGGATCTGGTCCACCCTCCGCCTAGTACGATCCTATCGTGAAATGGAGACGAAGGGGACACAGGCCATGGGCCGAAACACCAGCTCTGATTGGACAATTATATATACTTTTCTTCAGCGCGTTGACAGACATTCGAGGCTTGTCTATGTTGGGCTGGTTTCCATCGTGCAAATCCCTGCCGTGTGCCGAGCCCTGCCTTCCCATCTCGAGGTCCGCAGGGCCCAACGTCAATCTTGCCCGTCTTCGTGAGGTCGAACCGAGCTTCTGATAGCTGAGCTGCACGACTAAGGATCTTGCGACCAGTCCCCCGGTGCCACAAGCCATAAATAAGTATCCTCTATCTCCCCCGACGTTACGCTTCTCCCCTCACCTCGCACATCTCTTTCTCCTCTTCCATACCCCTCTATCTAAGCAACAATGTTCGGATTCAAGAAGGAACCCGCCGTCCAGGCGCAAGGCGACTCGGGCTCAGATACGCCTTATGTCCAGAATGTCGAGACCGATCTAGAGAATACTGGCAAGAATCGGTGGGCGAAGTTATGGCCGGTCATGGCCTGTGGTGCTGGTCTTTTCTCCGATGGCTACGTGAACAACGTAGGTAGTCCATGCGCACTTCAAATGCTGCAGTTACTGACAATTTTTCTAGGTGATTGGCTCCGTGTCAACGATGCTCGGCCAAATTTACGGCGCCAGATACAAAGGATCCAGCGCTCAGAAGAACATTTCGGCCATCACTTTCGCAGGTACTGTGCTCGGCCAACTTGTATTCGGTTATACCAGCGATAAGTGGTCGAGAAAGAACTCTCTGCTACTTTCGACCGTCATCCTCATCGTCTTTACAGCTCTCGCAGCAGGATCATACGGCGCTGGAGGCAGTTTACAAGGCATGTTTGCTGCACTCACGGCATATCGTTTCCTTGTCGGAATTGGTATTGGAGGAGAATATCCAGCAGGCAGTGTTGCGTGCTCTGAAGCCACTGGAGAGCTCAAGGCTGGGACTCGCAACCGATGGTTTATTCTGTTCACAAATGTGATGATCGACTGGGGCTTCGTTATTGGTGCTTTCATACCCTATCTTCTTGTGGTTATTTGCACAGAAAATCATCTGCGTGCCGCATGGAGAATCTCATTGGGACTGGGTGTACTGCCCCCCTTGATTCTCCTGTGGTTGCGGATCAAGCTCCAGGAGCCCGAGGAATTCAAGAAGTAAGTCATTGCATGTGTTTACTCGCTGGAAGGAGCTTAGAGCTTACTGACACGACTTAGGGAGAGCATGAAATATGTCAAAATCCCATACCTGCTGGTATTGAGATACTACGGTTTCAGGCTCTTAGTCGTTTCCCTGGTCTGGTTCTTGTACGATGTAAGCATCTCTCATTTTTGGAATACACGAGTTTGACTTTGCTGACCTTCTTAGTTCTCCACTTATTCCTTTGGCATCTTCTCGTCTACCATTCTTGCAAACATCTACGGAGACACCGCGCCTCTTACCACGGTCTTCGGCTGGAACACTGTGATCAACTTGTTCTATATTCCAGGTGCCATGCTGGGATCCATTTACTCGGACAAGATCGGTCCAAAATACGCTCTTGCTTCCGGTGTTTTCGCGCAGGCTGTCGTGGGCTTCATCATGGCCGGTCTATATCCAACCCTTGCCAAACCAGAGAACGTAGGTGGGTTCGCTGTGGTATACGGAATTTTCTTGTCGCTAGGAGAGCTTGGCCCTGGTGATAATATTGGATTGGTGGCATCAAAGACGTGTGCCACAGGAGTTCGTGGCCAATACTACGCCATAGCAGCGGCGATTGGGAAGGTTGGCGCTTTTGTTGGCACCTACATCTTCCCATACATTGAGTCAGCTGGAGGGAAAGGCACCAATGCGTCTGCGCAATACCCGTTCTACGTCTCTAGTTGCTTCTGCGTCCTGTCGGCCTTCCTCGTCATGGTGTTCCTCCCCTATATTGGACAAGATACCATTACGAAGGAAGACGTCAAGTTCAGGGAGTATCTCACGAGCAAGGGGTGGGATGTTAACCAGCTAGGCTTGCTGAAGGGAGAGTCTGTTGAGAGCAGAGCTGCAGCTGATGCTGTTCATGTTGAGCAAGAGAAGGACGCAAAGTCCGAGTAGGTATAGGAAGAAAATGGATTCCATTAGCTTCAAGTAATTTTAATAGCTGTCAATGACTAGGCATAAGATTTCTGACATAACTTATGAGCTTTAATGTCGTCAGAACCATTCGAGAAATGTATGCTTGGACAAGATCGGGTTTAAGATACCAGGAAATCCAGTGCCAAGGAACGAGCTCCATTATTCATGACAGCATCGCAAGCTGGCTAAATACGCACGGAGTTGTGCGAAGTACTATAATCGCTCAAAAGTCAACAATATCGTGGACGTGGGTTGAAATCTAGAATTCAACAATGAGGCCGCTCAGATTTCCGAGCTACTGTGACCCTCACAAGACGTTCTTGCTTCACGTAAGTAGCAGCTAGGAAGCTGTGCGCAAGTGCTCTCACGCCCTTCATCTGTTCCTCTTTCTTCAAGGACAACTCCCTCCAGCTCACAGAGATCACTTAACAATGGCATCAATCATCCCTTTTGTATGCCGCAATTGGGCACTCGCCTATCCCGAAAAGCCTGCCAAAAGCCAGGACGCCTTGCGAATTGGCCTTTTGGGCGCATCGACCATCGCGTGAGCTTCGCCATCCAGTTCGACGTGCCATACTAACAATTAGCAGACCTCTCGCTGTTATTGGGCCCGCAAAGTCTCACCCAGATGTCATCATTGCAGCTGTAGCAGCTCGAGATGAGAAGAGGGCAGCTACGTATGCGAAGCAGCATGGTATTCCGATTGTACATGTGTCGTATCAAGGTTAGAGCTCAGCCCCGATTTAGCACAAGCAATACATGACTCCTCCCTCTGCAGAACTGATTGACGACCCTTCAATTGACGCCGTCTACATTCCTCTGCCAAATGGACTACACTACGAATGGGCTCTCAAGGCCCTCAAAGCACGCAAACACGTCCTCCTCGAGAAACCCTCCACAAACAACGCCTCTGAAGCATCCTCCCTCTTTCGCTCACCTCTCCTCTCCCAGCCCAACGCCCCGATCCTCCTCGAAGCCTTCCATGCGCGTTTCCATCCTGCATGCTCTGCCTTCCTTTCGCATATCGATCACCAGAATGTTGTTTCGGCACATGCAACATTGACCTGTCCTCGTTATGTGTTTCCAGAAACGGACATTCGGTTCGACTACGATATCGGGGGAGGTGTTACGATGGATATGGGTGCATACACTACGGTGGGTTCTCCTCCGCTTTTGTTCTTCCTCTTTCCAGCCTGAGTCGCGAAGGTTGCGGCTGCATGCCCCTCAGATATGTGGCATAAAGATCATGATACTCTGGAATGATACTCGAATGGCCAACACTAATTGTTGGTGTTCTATAGTTGTTTCTACGCCTGATATTTGGCACTGAGCCGGACGAATGTTTGGAGGCGGTACCGAGGCTGGTGCCCAAGGGGTTTGATCAGAGGTGCGATCAGGCTAGTATGTGGACATCCTTACATCCTTCCCCTCAGGTTTCGAAATCGGCTTTTCTAGAAAAGGAACTTCTCGCGAACGTGCCCGATCTGCAAATTTTCCTTGCATCTGCAGTACAATTCACGAAGCATGCATTCGCTAATTATTCTCAAGTGACGGCTAAATGGCAATTTCCCAATGGAGGAATTGGCACGATGTACATTGATCTGAGTCTGCATGGCTTGGGACCGATCCCTGGGTTCAGATGGCCGAGGTGCGAGGTTGAGCATCGTGAAACGGTTGTCCAGGATGAAAGTCTCGGAGAGGGTGGGAAAGAACATGTCATGGTGAAGAGAGTGGTTATTTGGAATATGGTCATGCCCGTCGTGGTAAGTTGATTTTGAGTTCTTCCCAAACTCTGGGGGTATTCCCGAATTTAATTCCCACGACGTTTGTTCCATGTGCTGACTCCATAACCTTGTAGTGGCATCGAATCGATATTATCGAACATCACATTATCCGAAGTTCTTCTGACAAGAAGCCCCTCAAGACTTGGTCCACCACAGAGTATCAGAAAGCCTATACCTGGCAGGATGAAGCTCGAACAGGTCAGGGACGCGAGTCTTGGTCTACTTACAGGCATCAACTGGAGCAGTTTGTCCACAGAATCAAAGGCAGAGGATCATCTTCTGGTATCTGGATGGATGGCGAGGATTCCGTGAAACAAATGGAGATGATCGATTCTGCCTACAAGAAAGCCGGTCTACCGCTCAGGCCTACGAGCTCTTATCAAGAGACAGTCTGAAAATGATTGCACATTATTGTTTGGATATTGACAGGCGGACGGACCTCGGATTCCTTGTCCATCTGAGCCCATCTCATCCCATGAGGCAGACTTCTTCGTCTAATCGTTGGAGTGCCGGCATGAACTGGATCAGAGGTAAGGTTTGTGTGAAGGAACGGGAGCGGGATCGAGACCTGTTTGAGCCTGCCAACGCACGGCGGATGCTCTCGATGGAGTGTTGGTCGTTCCAAGTTCGTGGCCAAGCTCAAAACACGCCAATCATTTATCAGATGGCAGGTTTGACAGCTGCGCCTCGTCGTGGGGTTGAGCTCGGGGATCAAACTTGAAGCAATCCCCAAGGACCACCAAATCCGTCGTCTAGCGTTGTCTTGATACATGGGCTATTTTGTCATTTGAAGAATCGGCATTGACGTCTCTATGTTCGAAGCAAGACCTGGAGTAATACTGCAGGTCGACGCAGAATTAAGAACTTACGTGCGCTTCGAATCAATGTCCAAATGTGAGCAAGAATGAGACTGGTGGATAATTCTTAAAGTTCACAGGGAAATAGGAACAAGCTTCCTATCGTGTTTGACAGAAATTCCTATTGATCGGCGGGGATCATTTAAGCTTGGTCCAATGAGATGTCCTGGTCAAGAGCGATAAAATACCGCTATCCACATCGGATTGTTCTTCCAACAATTGCTGCTTCAACAGTGTGTTTGATATCCCAGGACGCGTCGTCCGTGCGAGCGGATGCCACAGCCTCATCGCGGGAATCTTGCGAGATCCGACGAATAACCTCGCCGCTAGTTGTTTAAGGTACACCGAGGATACGGTAAGCGAGGTGTGATGGGTTTGAGGCATGGGTGGGCTGGCATGGGTATGTCTTGTTTCTACCAGGGTTTTATTTTGTGCTGCCCCTCCATTTCGATTCTTCCATGTTGGGAAACGGAGATGCTGCCCAGATCGACCTCTTATCCAGATTGCGGACTGACATGTAAAGGAGGAGCAGCCCTGTGAGGCGTAGCCCTTTCCCTCTCGTGCTCTCCTCTCCTTGTCCTTGCATTGAGAGATCTCCTCTAGCTTCATAATCTTCTTTTCACGTCACTTCCTCCTGCTTACTTCTTTTTTCTTGTGTTTGTTCTCTTCAAAAGATTGTCAAGATGCAGTTGGAGCTCTTGTTTCTCGTCGTTGCGGTACAATTGTTTCTTGTCTCCGCTCAGGTCTCGTTCAGTCACCCTACCGAAGGAGAGGTGATCAGTGGCGATGTTCCTTTTGTTCTCAATGTTGCGGAATCGACGTCGGCACCGTACTTCAGCCAGATGACAAATTTCTCGCTGTATCTTCTTGCTGGGACTTATTCTTCTCCAGTGAGTCACGATGTTCATTACAGCACAATTTATCGTCGTTTCCTGTTTCGAGATATCTGTATATATGCAGCACTTGTCATCTGGGATCGCCTGTCTCGGTGCATGCACGAGATCTAACAAGTTCCTCAGATCGCACTTTTTGCTTGGGATCTTTCAGATATCAATCCTTCGACCGTTGCCAATAATGTCAACATTCCTTCTGATATGGGAACAAACGCAAAGGATGTCTATTTCCTCGGAATTCGTGGTTCCGTCGTACTCGCTTCGACCCTTTCAGTAACATACTTCTCACCACTTTTCACCCTGAAGAACATGACCGGCCCTTCATCACTCATTCCCGTTGCTCCCACGAGAACTCTAACCGCCGCTACCGGTACAGCCAGTGGGATTCAAACATCAACCCCTGACTCGAAGCCTCTTGCCCGTGCGATCAACTGTCTGGATCCAAACACTGGGATAGATATCGTAGTCTCGATCGGAGAAATTTCTGTGGACAGTGCATGCCTCCGATCCGCACTCAGTATGCTGGACCTTCTCGGCACAAAAACAAGAACTGCGACGACGATACCAACCGCAAGTACGACCATAACACCGACGAGCGAGACGACTTCGACTGTGGGACCAGCAGTCGGCATCGGCAGTCCAGACACCACATCCTCCAGTCTCAGCTCCCAGACATCAGCTAGCGCATCCACACAACCCTCTACCTCCGGGTTCAGTGGCCGAGTAATCTACATAACTATCATAGCAGCATTCGCCCTCCTGGCTCCTATAATCTGCCTCTGGCTCGCGCTCCGCCACCGCGCACCGCGCACCCTCCAACCATCATCACCCTCTCCATTCGCCATGTTCCGCCCACTCTTCTCCAGCCTGAAAGGCTTCGCTGTCCTCTCCAAAGGGAAAGACACACAGCGACCCACACAAACTAGACCGAAACGAAAACATAGCGATGCCGAGAAAGGCCAAGGACTGGAAGTCCACGTCACGCGGTCACTACATCACGTATCAACGAGACATCCACAACTGGCAATGCCAGCTGGACAGGCGAATTCGAATATGGTGCAAAGGCGTGCGTTCGAGGAGATGTACGCGAAGAGGGAAAGTAGGAAAACGATCCTGGCGGAACTGGAAGGCGATTCTGTCGTTCCTGAAATGCCTGGCATGCCAGCCGCCGCAGTTGGCCCTATCACGGTGGAGAGTAGGCCGAGATACGGCCGCGAGAGCGTAGCGAGTGAGATCGGGCGATGGCGAACAGAACTCGATCAAGCATTTGACTCGTACGACGCGAGGAGGCGCAGTGAAGCGATTAGTGGGAGGAGGGGCGCAGACACAGAGAGGGACGGAGAAAGGGAAAGGAGTAGCGATCGAGATAGTATTGTGACGAGAGGCACGACGGTTTTAAGCGAGGGTAAACAGGGACGGGTAGTCAGGGGGAGAGAAGTCGCGAATATTGTTACCTTTACGAGGAAGCCAGCTCTGCCTCCGCCTCCGCCACTCCCAACAAATAATATACCACCATCACAGACGCAAGTACGAAAGTCGATGCCGGTATTATTGCGGGCTTCGTTACAAGAAAGAGATCTGCCATCAATACCGCATAGTGCACACTTATCTACGCTCCCAAGTTCTCGGCCCAAGACTGGACCTCCGATTCCTACATCTCGCTTCTCGGTGCGTAGCGCAAGTCTACCGCGGCCTCCTACAAACTCAAATCCAGACCTGGACTCGAGTTTAGATGAGAAACCATCCTCAAAAGCCAAAGCGCGAATCACACAACTCGAAGACGAGGTCTTTAAGCGAGAAGCTAGCGTCGTTGTTAGGGGATTAGAAGAGGAGAAGCGGATAAGGAAGGTGAGGCGGGAGAGGAGGGAAAGGAGGAGGGAGGAGCTGCTTAGGGGTGGGGTGGGAGGAAGTGCGAATGTTGATATCGAGGTTGTGAGATGGGTGGGGAAGGGGAAGGATGCTGATCGCGATGGTGACATGGAGGAGAGCGATGAGGACGAAGAGATAGAGGGCGGGGAGAGGAGGGGACATTCACGAGATGCTAGTTCACCACGGAGATAGCTTGCGATGAAATTAAGTTTTCGCTGCACAAATGACGGAGTCTAAAGATAGTCGAGCGATGCTCGTATACGTGTAGAGTGAGATGAGTTCTCTTTTGACTCTGTATTCTATATTCGGTCACGTTTCTAAGAAACCCACAGCTCTAGCCTTGGCTGTATCGCCGACTTACCACACCCGTCTATGTCTCCACTCCCACTTTAGCTGATAAGTAGAGATATCATACTATACACAAGACGAAAAGAAGTATAGACCAGAAATCGAAATATAATGACAAGCCTCGGCAGTCGATCCATCGCAAAAGAGGTATTCTTCAACAAAACAACCGAAAAACAAAACCCAGAGTAGATCAAATTGCCCATCTACTCCTTCTTCACCTTCCTCTTCCCCTTCGGCACTCTCGCCAACCAATACAAGCCAATCGCCCCAAAACAATTAACCACAATGAAAACCCACAAAATGCCGAAATTCCTCCAGCGGTCCGCATACTCCGCATTAACGCTCTTCAAAAACACATTCGTGTACTTGACGCTGCAGAAACTGCAATCTGTGGTATCGCCTTCATTGAGTACGTAGCCGCCTGCGAATGAGGTGTAGGGGTTGAGATATTCGCCGCAGGTGAGGTTGGAGGGTGGGTTGATGTGGAGGTATTCGATGGAGGAGCAGACGACGTTGGTGTTGGCGAGGCCGGTGGAGAGCATACCGGATACAAGGTAGGTGAAGGGGCTGACGCGGTACATGAAGATCCAGAAGCGGGGGAGGGCGTCGGGGGAGGCGAGAACGCTGGAGTGGGGGAGTTAGTATTCTCCTCTTCATTTCTTCTTCTTTTGCTCTGGGCTTTGGATGGCGTGGGAAAAGGAGGGAGGAGCAGACTTACCCGTTGAAGATCAAACACAGCGAGAACAGCAGGTTTCCTACGTTACCAGCCGTCTCTGCTGTCTCAATACCGGCTACGACGAGATGTGTGAATGTTCCAGCAAACATGACGAAACTCCATAGGAACAAGAACATCAGGCCTCCACGCTCGGCGACAGCGTCTGTAGGTTGAGCATTCCTGTATAGACCGATAGGGTAGTACCATGAGAAGAACAGGATAATACCCCCGAGTGTGTTCCAGGGCATTTCGACGATGAGGTTGGAGATGATGAAGACTACCCAGGAGTAGGTCTTGGATGGGCGTTCTCGGGACTCGTAGAGTGCGCGCTGCGTTACAAAGTGCGGCATGATTTGCTGGGAGAGATTGCCGAACACTGTCAACAACATGAAAATTGCAAAAAGTTGGTTTTGGAGACCTTGAAGGGAGGTGGGTGCATCCCAGAAGGAGAAGCCGACAAAGAGACCCTGCGGTGGTGTTAGCTATGGTAATGGGACATGGGCATATGAAAAGGGGACGTACGACTGATGTACAAAGCGCAGTCTTTGAGTACAGGTATGAAGGGGTTCTCCAGTACTGCTGGAAGACTCGCAGAAGCACAGCCTGGAGCTGTACAAGTGGAGGAGCAGCGAACTGATCCAATGCAAACGGATCGTCGGACACCGGCTTCTGACTAAGTGTTTCCTTCATGCGAGCGAGTTCTGCCTTGACGGCTTGTCGTTCTGGTGAGTGTTTCCAGACCTCTGGCCAGTCGATATCAGTGGTTGATCCAGGAGCAGCTCCAATGACCTGCCCTCGTCAGTACTAGAATGATATCATTCGAAGAATCAAGTACTTACCTCAAGCATCTTTTCGGCGGGGTTATCGTCCGCTCCAAACTTAGCAGATCCATTTCTTTCAAAGTAGTCCGTTAAAGTACGCGAATCCTTTCCGACATCACCGAAGTAGACAGTCTTCCCACCACGTGCAAGGAACAGCAGACGATCGAATTCCTGGAAGAGGATAGCGGACGGTTGATGGATTGTGCAAAGGATAGCCTGCCCGTTATCTGCAAGCTTCCGGAGAAGTGCGAGAATCGACCATGCGGTTTGAGAGTCTAAACCAGAGGTAGGCTCGTCGAGGAAAAGGAGAAGAGCCGGTTTTGCTGCGAGTTCGACACCGATTGTGAGACGTTTACGTTGTTCCACGTTGAGACCTTCGCCAGGTACACCGACGACTGCATCAGCGTAGGCTTCCATCTCGAGGACCTTGATGACTTCGTCTACGTATGCAAGTTTTTCCGCGTGAGGAATGGCTTTGGATTGGCGAAGGATGGCGCTGAAGGTCAAAGCCTCTCTGACGGTAGATGTAGCCAAGTGAAGATCTTGTTGCTGGACGTATCCTGTCTTTCTCTGAAAGCCAGTATCCCTTTCCCGGCCATCGACAAGCATTTGGCCGGAGACTACACCCATGGTGACTCGGCTGGCGAGGACGTCGAGAAGAGTTGTTTTACCGGCTCCAGATACGCCCATGAGAGCAGTCAAAGTTCCAGGAATAACCCATCCATCACTACAAATATGTCAGTACAAAGGTCTGATATCATGTTTCGGGAAGCTTACACATCATCTAAAAGTCTACGATCCTCTTTCTTGATCTTGATATCATAGTTGACACTATCCCAGTGGAAGACGGCCGTCTGCTTCTGAATGGACGGAGGCGCATCGGGAACAGTCTTCTCTCTAGCAAGTACGGTCTCAGTGTTCACTCGATCATCGACATTGGCTTCCTCGTCAGGCTTCTTAGTTCCGAGGTCTGGCACTCTGCCACGTCTGAAAAGCAGGACTTCGCCTTTACTCTTCTTGGCGGAAATGTATTCAGTGCAGACAAGGTAGACTGCTAACCCGAAGAACATTAATGCAAACATGATGCCGAGATTTCTATTCCTGCTGTCAGTGTCTCATTACTGGAAGTTTGCTGGCTGGATCAGATCATACCTCCAGAGATGGGCACGTTCATATTTGAAGTTCACCATCAGATAAGTATCTCCATCAACGAAATCCGCACCAGCAGCAGCTCCAGTAGTGGAACAGATCCTTTGTTCGGACGTGATATCCGCATATCCTGGGCCAGCTGGCACGAACATTTCCGGAGAGCATGGAATCTTCAGCTTGTGGAACTCGTTGATCATCAGGGCTTCAAAAGCATATGCGACTGGATTTAACCAGTTGATCCATCTGAACCAGGGGTGCATATCCCTCGTCGGAATTGCAAAGCCTGTGTAAATAATGAGAGCGAGGATGAACAATGCTGCGGGAGCCATTGCTTGAGATAATGTCCTGGACATAGCTGCAATCGAGCGGAAGAACATAGAGATGGTAAGTGTGCACATGAATGCGAACAAATAGAACACGAAAAAGTGTTCTGGTGTTCGCCGAAGGTTCGTCATGAAGTATAATGCAAGGTTGAAGCAGGTAGCCGTGCCTATCTTATTTGGCAGATCACACAGCATGGAGGCTGAGAAAGTGTCAGCCAACGTCGGAAATGTCTGGATATGGGTTCTTACCTATAGCTTCAGCGAATGGATGGTAGAAAGCGTATTTGGCTTGTTTCTCAACGATTGGTCGTTGGGCGTACAGTGTCAAAATCTGTAACTGAATTAGTCAAGTGCCCAAAAGCAGTCCAGACATCAAACTTACCTCCAAAGCACTCTGGAAAGCTGCCATAAGAATTGCAAAGAAAAGCAACGCTCCTTTGCTGTACAGAGAACTTGTCTCGTTTGGTAAGTTGTAGAACACGCTTCCAATAATGAGCGCCATTACAGCGTTTCCAATGAACGAAGTCAGCATCAGTGTCATGTCACCCTGAAGTCTTTGGAAACCGCGTTGGACGCAGAGTTTGACTTGCTGTACGACTGAGAGGGTGTACGGGGATTTGATGCGTTGGTTCTTGGATTGAGCAGCTGTTTCTTGTTAGCGATCATCCACATCTGACCTTGGATCCAATTCTTACCTCGTCGACCTTCCTTGAACTGTTCCAAACTCGCACCTCCAATCGGATACAAAGTATCGAACTCTTCGATCTCTCTCATCAATTTCGCCCTATCGTCACTCTTATACCACGCTGCAGCAAACTCGTCTGGGGTGAATGGCGTCTTGCCCTCAAAACCTGCTCGGGTGACACGCTCTGCCGGACTCGTGATTGAGGTTAGGAAATCGCCCGTGGTTTGACGCGGTGGACAATCGAATCCCATATCCAAAAAGTACTTTTTCGCAGCATGGATATCTCCAAAATAGATCTGCCTTCCTTCGTACAGCACCGCTACCTTGTCAAAAATATCGTAAATGCTTTGCGAAGCCTGGTAAATAGCAACAACTGCAGCCGAACCAGCGAGATCCGTCGAGAGTCTAAGAGTCTTGACGAATTCCAGAGCAGTGGCACTGTCCAATCCACGAGTACTGTTATCCCAGCATTGCAATGGGCTTCCACCAAGAGCTCTGTTCGATGTCAGCAATGCTTTAGCGACACTGGATGTCCCTGCTTACGCTTCTGCAATACTGACACGCTTCCTCTCTCCACCGCTTACTCCACGAATGAAATCATTTCCGACCTTGGTATTAAGTGTGTGATTAAGGCCGAACACGGCCATTATAACGTCGCGCATATGAGCTGCATATTGTTCTCTTGTCACACCAGGGATTCGGTTCCGGGGAGCTGGGAAAGCATATTAGTAAACAACATACACTGACTCATCATTTGAGACACCTACCTCGAGCTTTTGCAGCAAATTCCAGAGTTTGTCCGACAGTCAATTGGGGAAAGTGGACATCGGTTTCCGCCTGATAAATACACTCGCCTCTGAAATCATTGTGCATCTGCTCGACTGAGATGCCCTGGTAGTTGATGTGCGACTTCTCATCGATAAAGTATCCATCAGTCTCCCCAGAAATCGTCTTCAGTAAAGTAGAGCAACCACTATTCAGGGTTGTGAGCAAGGTCTAATCCCCTTGGAAGGGCAATGGAAGGACAATCATACCTTCCAGGTCTACCAAGCACCACCAGCATCTCCCCACTTCGGATGAGCCCATCGAAATTTCTTAAGATCTGAATCTTCGTCTGCTGTCGTCGACCAATTATTCTCTTGAACAGAGACGGGATTTCCAGAGGATAGTTTCCAAAAGTCTTCTGGTAATCAGTGGCTTCTCCGAATCCGTGCGCACTCAAATTCCTGTAGGCAATTCCAGCGACCCTCTTGGGAAACCTTTCCGGGTCCCGCGAATGGATGGCGAGGACGGTCTTCATCCATGACTTGTAATTGAAGCTCTCAGATCTGGGATCAAGGATCGGGTTATTGCTCTCCTCAAAAGGATTGATGTAGTCTCCATCTCCGTCTTTGACTGAATGGTGCGTGAGAGCACGCGCCAATTGATGGATCTGTGGCTTCAGGTCTTCTTCATCTGCGGAATCTAGTAATGATTCATGACCGGTCTTCTCGCTGGATTGTCCTCCGGTTTCATTTTCGTACGTGTCGTCGTTCGGATTGATCTTCTCCTCTACTGTCTGCGCAACGGCCTCAGACTGGGGCAACACGCCAAATGGGGTTGAGGACGCCATGATGTTGATAGCGCGTCGATAGCGCGGGGGCGACGAATTAGAAAATACCAGTACGATTACTTAAGGAGAGAAAGAAGAGGAGAATTGGGACGACATGAGGACTGTCCTGTCAACAACTGTGTAAATCAACCGCAACAAGCAGGTGGGGTTTCAGGAGAGAAGAGAGACGTGGAAGCAAAACCAAGACCGAATCTCATAAGACCGGACGAACAATTTCATGTGCACGCGGCGTGTATTGGGAGGGTCCAGGGCCGAGTGCAGCAACCCTGCATGCGAATTCGAAGAAGAATACGAATACTGAAGGTGAAGATGTTGCGACAGCCACTCACAACACAGCAAATCCGACCGATGCCCCATTTTCCGTTACCCGAGTGCCATTTTTGAAGGAACGATGGCCCGCCGCCCAGAGCTGGCAGGCATGGCGAAATACTTTGAAGACAAACGAACACCGGGCAGCTTCTTTGATTGGCGAGGGAAACCGATGCCAAACACCGCAACGAGCTGGAACTTCATCAAATCAGTCGAATCTTATCTGCTCCACCGACTCGGTCGACGGTGCGGAGCGACCCACGAGACTTTCGACGGTGCTCTGTCATGTCGGTCAACGAGGAACTAGTTATATAAATCAACTCGCGATAATTCCAACACACGCACCTCCTCAGGCATTGCTCACTTGTCGAAGAAAATGACAACAAATGTCCAGAAATAATGTGCAATTGTCCCGCTGAAGAAGCGGGTGAAATCGGGACTGGTCTTCGTATGATTGCTACTGCGGGAACAAGACAGGCCGACGGCGAAGGCGAAAGGGGACAGACGGAGGTACATGTCTGCCAAGTAAGTGCTGGCAGAGAAGCGACCACCAATGAACGAGGCGAATGAACGAGAACGAGAAGGACAAGATACGTATCAAGAGTAAGCATACTGCGCCATTTTCGCACGCAGTGCTTTTCGGAAAGAAAAATGGGTTCAAAGAACAGAGCGAGATTAAGTAAACAAAAGTATCAGACAAAGTTTGTCAGACCAAGTCCCTGGTCTGAATCTCGTTCCCAATGGCGGAGACGATATGGGGATCCGCAACCTTAAATGATACCCAGTCGACCCCACGCTGACGAGATGGTCCGGATGACGTTAGAACCATAAACAAACGTTCGCATAGAAAGTCACTGCTGGAGGTGCGAGTCCGAGATTGAGAACATTTTCCATGGAAACTCGAAATTGTTTGGTTAGCATCACACCTCTGCTGAGAACAGCGTGGGGTCCAATGAACAGCGCTCAACCCATTTGGAACTGTACATTTCAACCGACCTTTCTGGCTCCTATAAATACATGCGATCCATTCCCAAAAGATGAGTATCGGGTCTTCATCTCCAAATATTGTACACAGTCGCTTCCGTACAGTCCGGATTGTTGAGTTAGACTTTTCCGTTCGTGATCCGACCAGAACGACGTCGTCCGCTCACAGGCTCTTCCTCAACCTTGACTTTCTTACTAGCCTTCTTAGTGGCTGGAGGAGATTTTGCAGTCTCCTGTTCTTCAACTTTAGGCTTCTTTGCTCTCCCTTTCTTTGGCGTAACAGCCTCCTCAGTCTTGACTTCCTTCTTGATGGTGGGTGCGCGTTTCTTTTTGGCGGGAGTGACAGTCTCTTCATCGTCCTCGTCCTCAACCTCATCTTCTTCTTCCTTTATGACAGCCTTGCGCTTTTTCGAGGCCTTAGCTTTGCCGGCCTTCTTTGTGTCTTCCATGTCGTCGGCTTTCCCATTCACATCAGCAGCGACTGGCCCGGTCTTCTTCTGAACGCTAGGTACCACGCAACTTGTCCTGCCGCCGACAGTGAGGAAAGTAAGTTTTGCACCATTCGGCAACGTAGTTGCTGCATCTTTCTTTCCCTTGCCCCATCGATGCTTGAAAAGCCAGTCATCTGGAAACTTGCTAGAGTCTGCCAAGCTGTCGACTGCGGTCTGGCATACATAGAGCATGGAGGTGTGAAGTTGCTTGATCTGTTCAGCGCTGAAGGTATCCGTGTACTGCTCTGGATGGAGTTTTGCGTTGTACATAATCTCATCACTACCTTTGTCAGTAGACATTCTCACGATTTTATTTGGAAGTACTTACCCGACCCAGTTCCCAATGCCGCTGATATTTGCCTGGTCCAGTATGAAAGCTTTCACAGGAACATGTCTCTTCTTCATCTTTTCCACGAGCCATTCTTCCGTCAGAATATCCTTGTCAATGACTGGATCAGGGCCATTCTCCTTGAGCGGCGTTGTGTTCCTGATGTCCTCTGCAGCGCAGTCAACAAGTCGTATACGAGCAAATCGCCGGGGATCCGTAAATGCTGCCTCGACCTTGGGCTCGCTGTCGGTCTCCACGGAGAACTTCCAGAACTTTGGTGGCCATACTTCTTCCTCGTCTGTTTCTTTTGGTCGGTAGTATGCAGTGTGCTCCCCTCTGATTTGGAACCAGCCTTTTTATGTTAGTTTTCGATTTGGAAGTGGGTCTTGAAAACTTGCCGGTCATTCCGAAATGGAACACTGGATGTGGTGGAGAAGACATGATCATCCTTTGTAATATTAGCCATGTTGCTTGGTACTATGGCGACTCCTATATGAAATCATCCAAGAACAAAACCAGCGACATACCAAAAGTATTTGCCTTGTTGACCAGCAGATAGAACTTTCTTGCCTGTTAAGGATTTCTGGAATTCTGCCGCGCTGGTCCCAACTTTTCCATAGACATTTGCATCATCTTGAGCCGTGACCACTGAGAGAGTCTTGCCAACAAGACTCTTCCTTAGGTGGTGGACGATTCGCGCAACTGGGAGGCAGGTCAGTATGAGCTGAATTATCATGGAGTCATAGATTTTAGATCTTAGAAATGAGAGAGGAATTTCACCTTCAGCAATCTCAGGCATTTCGATGTTTGATCCGACAAAGTTTACACGTATTTTCCAAAAGTACAAATTAAGGCTTTATGGAATTTGAAAGCATTGCAAGCACCCAGCTCAGTAGACGCGTAGTGGTTGCTGGAGGAAGAGGTGAAGCTTGACGCGAGGTAACGTGACCCTCCTTGCAGGGGACAGTGTGGGGCTGCTGCTTCCCCAGTGGGGTGGTCGGGAACCCGATGGGACACTTCAAGAAGGCCGAGGTCTGCCGGGACTTTTACTTTCACAAGCATCTACAACATTCAATACCTTACATCGTGCCGATACACCTCCTTTTTCAATCCTTATACTTCACAGCGTGCGCAATACAGAATTACATCTCCATCTAAAGAATACAAACAACACCGCCACGATGGTCGCCGACTCCCTCATCTACCACCCCTCTGTGGCTCACTACCTCAAGTACGTAGCCACGACAGTGGGCCGTGACAAGCTCCTCCGAACAATCCAATACTTCTCGCGCTTCTACGCCTGGTATCTTTACCGCACGAACGGTACGCCCGGGGAGATCGCTCCTTTCGATGCCATCAAGAAGCAGTTTGGGCTGGCACGCAAGTTGATGCGTGTGGGCAAGAACGTCGAGCACTTCAAAGCGGCAGCTATCGCGGCAGATTCCAAGAGCTTGGATCCCGTTATCAAGTACTGCGCTGTTGGACGACAATTGGGATATGCTGGATACTTGTCTTTGGATGCTGTCACATACTTGGATGCTGCGGGCATCAGGAAGAGTCCTATGACCCAGAGGCTGGCTAAGGAGGCATACAGATGTTGGATGTTTGGCTTGCTGTTCAGTGCTGTTTCCGGCACGTATTCTCTGTACAACTTGAGACAGCAGCAGAAGCGCATCAGCAAGGAGGATGGTGAGGGTGTTGTCGCTGCGAAGAGAATTGAGAAGTATATCCCCCGTTTTCGCCCGATTTATACTTTTGGCTAATTGCAATTTAGGGAACGTGCCGCTATCAACCTCCAGCTCCTCTCTGACCTTTGCGATCTTACCATTCCCACCTCTGCCATTGGTTTGACGAGCTTCGATGACGGGTTTGTTGGTTTGGCTGGAACCGTGAGCAGTTTGATCGGAGTTTACTCGGTGTGGAAGAAGACTGCATAAAGGGGTCGGAAAGTGGGATCGGCTGACGAAATTGTTTGATTGCGAGTTGTATGTAAGTTGGGAATCTCGGGCTTTGCGATGAATTAGACATGCTATTGCTGTGGAGGGGGTGATACTTCAGTTGCCTGCTATTTGATACCGGAATCTATGATTTTTCTGCCTGCATTCCATTCTCAGTGATCATGTTAGAGCGGTCTGAGAGCCTTCGCATAGCGTATCGCTCTGATCCGAATAAACTTCAGTAGGACAAGTTTGAGAGAGGTTTCGGATTTCGCTCGCCTTGAATTCGGCATATCATACCTTGGAACACCACTTGAAGCCAGCGACATGGCTGCTCCTTAAGGTGTGGTAGGTTGCCTAGCCGGATCCACACGTTCACCAGATCTCCATGGTGCGTTTTTGTGGTCAGTAATATGACTATAAACATTGTGCTGCTTCATGTCTCGGCCGTGAAAGAGAGCGCTTGAACAAATATTCTTAGAACGAAGACCACCACGAATAAATCTCTCAGCATCCGAGTATTCTTCGGAACTATAGACCGAGGTATCTGTGTTATGGAGTTGGCAACACTCTGCATCAGCTTAGCATGAAGAGAAACGCAACGTCGTCTTCCAAATGATCGCTACGTTGTGCTACAATACCTGTTCGTTGAGATGACAAAATTCGCAATCGAAACAAACCAACTTAAGGTCCAATCCAGTCTTTCTTCCGCGAGAATTATTTTCCAGATATAATCTACAAGATTTTCTGCTCCCTATTGAGCCAAATATATCGCATCGCGTTACATACCTTCTCTCGCTTGTCACATCTCCTAAGTCCACATGTATTATATAAACAAGTAGTCCCTTCGACCTGCCTTTCAACCGCACTAATCATGTTACCTAGATATCGCAATGACAACTGAAGTACTTGGTTTTGGTTCACAGGTGGTGTTGCACAAGCGCAATTTGAGAGCGAGTTTTGACTGTCTGTTGACTTTGCTCATGTGTGTGCTCTAAGTATCGAAGATGCAGAAGCAAGATGAGCGTTTCGGGGGTTAGTAATGTATAAATTGCAAGTATCGAGTAATTAAAGTGCAGCGTCGAACAGTGCAGTCTTTTCCGTGTAACATTACAAGTATCTAACTGTGTTACTCCCGCGTTAACCGATCGCGGTACTCTGTTCGTCTACTTACGAACAGATCCCGCTTCTGTTGCACTTCGCACGTATTTTACGTAGTTAAAAGATGGTACGTTGAAAAACCAGGAAGTCTGGCTGAAAAAGGATGTTAGTCCGACGACATGGCTTGCGGATTTGACGATCGAGGCGTAGGGATTGGTGGAGTGTACGACAGGCGAGTGTAGAGAACGACACAACAAGGTTTCCGTTGTTTCCAAGGACAAGATATGATTGAGGTAGATGCCTTTGAAACTATGAGAGGTTTGTAAAGTGCAGTATGCCTTTTTATTCATTTTGACCATCAGAAGGCTTGCCAAAAAGTTATAGAGACAGATTGAAGTAGTGACCGAAGCAGCAAGATATCCTACAACCAGCAGCATACCAGCCAACGCGTCCAACCATTCAAGTAACATCTAGCCATCCATTTCAGACAAGACAAAAACACGTCATGTCGAAGCACCAGACACCGAGCGTTCATCACCATCAGCACGTCCTCTCATACTTCTCGTAACAAGCCAACCCACACCACCCGCGAACGCACTAGCACCAGTAAACACAATAAGCGCACCATACTCGCTCTTAAATCCCGACACTCGACCAACACTTGTATGCAACAAGACCTCACTCAACGGTCCACTAACCACCGCGCCAATACCTCTTCCAGCAGCAAACACACCCATCAGAACACCCATACCGACCTCCTCACACCCTTTAACCATCTGTATCTCTTTCATCATGCCTGCCCAGAGCGCAGAATATCCACCTGCAAAAGCGCCATACATCATGGCGAAGATGATAAGGCGACCTACCTCCTTGGCCGGACCCCAGAGGACGAAGACGGAGAATGTGCTGCCGAATGTCGAGATTGCTATTACATGCGAGACGTGCATCTTATCGCAGAGGTGGCCGAGGACAATGGCTCCGACCACGGAAAAGAGGTTGAGGAGTGAGATGAGGAGAGTGCCGGTGCGAGGCGAGAGTCGGAGGTATGTGGCATAGGTGGGGAGGTATATTGCAGGGAGAAAGAAGCCAAGGGATTCGAGGATGTTGCTGGCTTGGAGGAGAAGGTAGGTTGGCTTGAAAAGGAAGGAGTAGGAGGGCTTTTTGCGGGGTTGCGGTGGTGAGGTGGTGGGAAGTCGTGACTTAATGAAGTAGATCAGGGGCGTGCATAGGAAGAAGAGGATGATTGACCACTGTATCTGCGTCAGAGAAAATCCCTAGTTGGAGGGGGGGTCGTCTTAGACTTACCACGCGAAGTGTATTGGCGAAGCCCCATTTATCGAGCAGTGCTTTCAAAGCGAATGGGAAAACGAGCCCGCTCTAGAAGCCGTCAGTACTGTCTTGTTGACATTCGGATAAGTGGACGTACAGCACCAACACCAGCCCACATTACTCCAAAAGCAAATCCCTTCTTGTCGACAAACCACTCATCAAGGTAGAACATAGTCGGCGAGTATAAGAGACTTCCACCAATGGCATACAGAACTCCTTGAGTAGCGATTAGATGCCAGACTTGTGTAGAGAAGCTAGACGCGACCAAGGCACCTGTGGCAATAACCAGACCGACCATCGAGGAGAAGAGTCGAATCGATGGGAAAGCCTCCAGAATATACAATGAGATTGGCGCAAACAGATACATGACGCCGGTAGAGCATGTTCCAATCGCTGCGATACCTTTGGGGCTGTTGTCGAAGGGAGCATGCGTGCTGTAGTAAGACTGGAAGACACCGAAAGAGAACGGAAAGCCTAAGATCGCGTTAGATCATGTTGCTTCAGCTTACGGGACATTAATTACCCCAAACTAAAGCTTCGAATACAAAGCAAGCTGCCAGGAACAGCCAGGCATCTCGACCGCCATCGGCTCGAGGTATCTTAGCGCTCTCGGAAGAGCTCGTACTGGCAGGTCGGGCAGGATTCGCGTTCTCGAGATCAACGTTATCAACAGGCGGCGCCGGCATACTGTCAAGAGGAATTTCTTCATCTTTGATACTAGGGGCATTGGTGGAAGTTGTCGTTGGTGGCTCCGCCAAAGTCACAGGCTGGAGAGAGGACATGGTGTTGGAGCGTTCGGTGTCGTTGAGAGGTTAATCAGATCTTCAATCCCAGATTCGAGTTGATGAAGGAGCAAGAATCAAACTTCGTGTTGAAGGTGCAGGTTTGCTCGCTAGCGACGATAAGATTGCTCGTCGAAGGTGAAGTCGTGTTTTCAAGACCGGAAGCGGATGCAATACAATTAAGACATCGCCTGAATCGGCTCAGCCAACAACGTGAATTTTCATTATCATGCACGAGAACATATGTACGTCTGTTGTTTTGGCATGCTTCTGAATTGTTGGTTCTGTATCTCGATCGAAACTGCTCTCGCTGAGACCTGATTGAGCAGGTATCGCCATCTTGCCAATCGCAACTGCAAAACTACATTGTTTGCGTGCCATGGATGGCGGAAGTATGGTCACAGTTACTTGCGCACGCCAAATTCGGCCCATGGCCTTTGGAGTCGGTATTTTGAGAGGAACATTCTGGCTCGAGGGCCGACTCTTCCCAGTCCGAGAAAGTGGTTGCAGTGAATTGATACTACCTGCTTCAAGACTTGGAATCCAATCGCCTCTCTCTTTGACACCAACGCCTCAACAAATACCAACGAAGGTTACACAAATGAACGTATAGCAGAGAAAAACACAGGTGTATCCCATGGCCGGCATATATCACAGATATGTTGTCGACCCGGCAAGGAAGCAGCACATGCAGAGTGCGGCCGCAGTTGAGGACTTCGGCCAAACCTGTCCTTGCTTCAGAGAGCCTCAAGAGGGCAAGGACCTCCCAGTCATATCTGTTGGTCTAGACAAAATCGATTTGCTTTACCCCTACATTTCTCAGTTCAGAATGATCGCAGAGGCGTCGACTTTGAGCAGCTACGTCGTCATGGATATTCCGTGCCTTGACAAGCTCCTTGTCGGATGCAAGGATTCTCTTTGAGGTTGGAATATCAGTACGCGGCTTGTCCGAAGCTGGGATAATGATCTGGTAGCTAAGCAGCTCCGCTGAACTTAGCCATGGATTGTAGAGATGGAGCCGCTTGACGACAAAAGCGATGCGTTGAAGCAGGTGGAAATTTCGATACATATTGTCAGAATCGAGCATGAGACAACAATCAACGCCCAGAGTCGAACCAACAAAACAACAACAAATCGCAGACAAGAACACAAGCAGAAGCGTGCATTCTTGGGTATCCAGTGCTCCCTGGTCGGCACACATTCAAAGCGCCCAGGAGAAACGAAGCAGGAATGGTCCTTGCAATTGCATGCGGATGATCGGTCCCGAAGGCAGATGTGTCTCGCTAACAGGCTCCGAACCAGTAGTCGGCAGCTCGAGCACTCCATCAAGAAGTAAATGTGACTTGACAAGGGAAGTACAACAGCATACCACTACCTGTTGGAAGCATATAATGGAGCTTTCGTTACAACTGAGACTCGAAGAAACGTGGCGCAGTGATAGTTTTCCACGACAACGCCATCGACCGATGGAAAATGTTCGACAAGGTTTAGATATCGGCAGGGTTTGAGGTCATTACTCCTGATATACCAGCACTGCTACGAAATACAGCTGTTATGTTAAGTGAAGCACAAAGGCCAAAGGGATTGTAGGTGACGCAAGATGTTTGTGAAAGGCAGGCGTCGACTCTTCTGCCTTCGATACCATATTGGCAGTCATACTGCCAAGACATTAGACGTTTCCTTCGAGATGTTCGAGATGTTCGAAAACGGAGAGAGAATAGTATAAATAACGTTGGTTTTGGAACCGAGCTAAATGGGAGTGTGACATCGGTCGTGGCTTGCAGTCTGGTTACACATGGCAGCGGGATGGCGAATATGACCTTGGAAAGACCGAGAGGGTAACCAGAGCGGCAGTGAGGGGATGTTGAGTTTTAATGGCCGTTCTAAGGGTCTGTGTCTCCAGTGGTGGATCAGTACGGCGAAGTACATCATGCGAGGCACATAACACGTTGAGCGGAGCATCGCCGGCAATCGCTGTTAGATGATAGAACTCAGCCAGTGACAACAACCTACCGAAAGCAATGGATGGCAACCCCGCATCACACTATACCACTACATTCCAGCCTGATTTCTAAAACAAGAACACAGTGTGGGATGAATCAACAGCAAAGTCCTCTACGTCGTTGAAATCTGCACAGCGACGCAGATGTGCCCTGTGCACCAAGTTCCACATTGCGAATATAACATAGACTTGTCGTCACCGCCTTAGCTTCTAGATTAGTATTGGATGGATGAAATCTGGTATCAATCAGCTCAAATAACGACTGTTCCTCCTTGAAACCTCCACATCAAATCAAATCAAATCATCACAAGAGGGGCAGGAAACGGACTAGTGGCTTAATCTTCATGAATTCCATCCCGACCATGTCCTAGCAGCAGAATCATTTCTCAGGACGGAGGGAAAGGCCCACTCAATGACTTCCCTCACTATTCTTGTATCGACCAATATAAGTATAAGTATGCAATCCAACACCGATCTCAACGCCGACGCTATGCTATTATGAAAGTGGATGAATGCCGTATATCAAAGGCTAGTTTTTCCGTAGGCGCCCCCTGTGGCTTTCCTCATCTCGAGAGCGCGCTTGTATGGGGGAGCAGTCGGAGGTTGCACCGGATCCAACGAGACGTGATCCTTTGACAGGTGATATGAAGCATCTGCGTCGAATCCAGACAGGTCTCCACAAGCAAGAAACGGAGCGATCCACCTCCCATTGTTCTTTGCTTCTGACTGGACTTCGGGCACAGAAAGTTCAACCACGCCATCCGCGGAAGAGATAGGAATATTCACGCTCTTCGACCATGTCCCATCTTCGGAGTTTTGCAGGGTTGCAGACTCAATGATAGGCTCTTCCCTGCTCATTGTTGTAACCATGTTGGAGAGTCTGTTGCCAACGCCCATTGGCTCTTCTAAGCTTGCCTTAAAACCCTCTGGGGGGCTGAAATTCAAGCAGACAATGAACGCTTCTACACTGCTTGCGCGACTCGATCTCGGTTTGGCAACAATGACGTCCTTGAAAAAGAGCTTGAGTTGCGCGAAAAGCAGATCGATGTTACGTCCCCTGAAAATTTTTGCCACAAACTTCCCACCAGGGCGTAGAACGCAGAGTGCCAAGTTCAGGGCTGCAAAGAGTAGCTGGGACTGAACGTAAATGTCGAGATCGTGTAGACCTGTAACGTCTGGGGCACCATCTGAAATGACAAGGTCCACGGGATTTACAGCATGTTGTGATTGAGATGTAGGGTCATAGGTCGGGTCGAGGGCATGGAGGAGGAGAGGAACTGTAGCAGGGTGAGTGATGTCTGCACGGAGAGTTATGATGCCTTCCAGAGGGCTCATAGGTTGGAGGTCTATGGCGACGATCTTGACATCCTTCCGAGGCTTCAGCTCGGTAGTCTCGGATCTCCTTTTCTTTGCTTCGAGCTCCTGCTGCTGGATTTCAGCAATCGTGGGCTCCTCTCCGGTGGCTTTGAGTATCAGTTGCCGTATTTTCTCCTGCTTGTCTTCCCACGCTGTTCGGCCAAATTTCTCGCCTTTGATGAGGACTCGGGAAAGGACTTGACTCCAGCTTCCAGGAGCTGCGCAAAGGTCAACAACGCGCGTTACGCCCGCAAATAAGTCGAATTCTATACTTGAAGTCAGCCGTACGTCAACGGAATGCGAGAATGAATCAAATTGCCTTCGTCGAGCTGGAGAAGCTTGAAAGCACTCCGTGCACGCCACCCTTGTTCCTTTGCCAGTCTGTAATACGCATCGCGCTTATCCTTCGAAGATTTTCCCATGGTATGCGAGGATCCAGTGGCCTACTTCAGGATAACCTGTGAACGGTAATGGTAGACCTGTGGGAAAGGCTGACTTAGTACGAGGCTGTAGTATATTTTTACTAGCGCAAGGCTAAAGCACGCTAAATCTCTGCCCTGTGGAAAAAGTCTGGTGGGATGCTTGAGTCCAAAGCAAGGCGTGCAAAACGCAGAAGTATTGCTTGAATATTTACACATCCTTCGCACATTCGAAATGGCACCAGAACAAAAGAAACGAGCCAGGCCCATACCGAATGCCAGCCAGCGATCGAAGAAACGGCAGAAAGTTGAGCCCGTCAAACCGGCGACAGATGCGGTCGTCAAGCGCCCGGTGGTACTGGATGCACTGCCATGGAATGAAGTGCAGATGCCGGATATGTTCAACGATGCCGAGGGTTTCTTTGGTTTAGAAGAGATAGAAGGTGTAGAGGTCGTTAGGGAGGGTAATACCGTCAAATTTGTACGTATGCAATACAATGGAAGGACTTGTCGGATTAATTGGAGTTAGGTCACTGCTGCGAAACCTACCTTTGACGAAGACGAAGAATTCGAAGGCTTTGAGGACGAAGAAGTAGAGGAAGAGGTACCAAGTAAGCCCGAAGCTACAGTATCCATCCAGAAATCGAAACAGCAGCTCGAGACGACAGGGAAGAAGGAGAAGCAGAAGGATAGGAAAGAGAAAAAAACCAAAAAGGACAAGGCTAAAACGCCAGAGGCGAAGCAAGAAGACAAGTCAAAGTCAAAGGAAACCAATACAAATGTGTTCAAGCTGTTGGAAGAGGATGCTGAAGCGGAGGAGACTGATGTTTCGGCATGGGCAGAATTAGATCTTTCGCCGGATACACTTTCTGCTTTGTCAAAAATGGGATTTGCGAAGCCGACCTTGATTCAAGCTTCTGCCATACCGGAAATTCTTGCAGGACACGATGTGGTTGGAAAAGCATCTACTGGTTCCGGAAAAACTCTTGCATTTGGTATACCTATACTGGAAAGCTGGTTAGATAGATACGGAGAGCTGGATGAGACAGCACTGAAAGAGTCAAGACCTCCAACTGCGCTGATTTTGTCTCCTACCCGAGAATTGGCACATCAATTAACGGAACACATCACAGCCCTTTGCAAAGGTCTGACAAATGCTCCCTACGTGGCTGCGGTCACCGGAGGATTGTCGGTCCAGAAGCAACAACGTCAACTTGCGAAAGCCGATGTAGTGATCGGAACCCCTGGTCGACTATGGGAAGTCATGAGTACCAGCATCGAGTTGACAGCAGCTTTTAAGCAGATAAAGTTTCTGGTCATTGATGAAGCGGATAGACTTTTGACGGAAGGTCATTTCAAGGAGGCCGAGGAGATTATCAGCTCTCTTGATAGACAGCAAGATGCGGAGGAAGGTGATGAAAACATCCCGGAAAGACAGACCCTGGTATTCTCTGCAACGTTCCATAAAGGCTTGCAGCAAAAACTCGCTGGAAAGGGAAAGCATGGGCTGATGGACGATGGAGAATCAATGGAGTATCTTCTCAAGAAACTCAATTTTCGAGAGGACAAGCCGAAATTTGTGGATGTGAATCCTGTCTCTCAGATGGCAGATAAGCTCAAAGAAGGCATGGTCGAATGTGCAGGCACTGAAAAGGTAAGATGGTTCTCACATATACTTTACCCAAGCTAATCTTTTAGGACCTGTACTTGTACTCGCTCCTCCTGTATCACCCGAACCAACGGACACTGATATTCACCAATTCCATCCACTCGGTGCGTCGACTTACTCCCATGCTACAAAATCTCAATTTACACGCACACGCACTACATTCGCAAATGGCGCAAAAAGCACGAATGCGATCTATCGAGCGTTTCTCCTCTCCCAAAGCTACCAGTTCAATCCTCGTTGCTACAGATGTCGCAGCGCGTGGTCTTGATATTGGTGGCGTTCAACTAGTCATCCATTACCATCTCCCCCGAGCAGCAGATATGTACGTGCATCGCTCTGGACGAACAGCTCGAGCGGAAGCCTCAGGGACGAGTATATTGATGTGCGCGCCTGAAGAAGTGGTTGGGATGCGCCGCCTCGTTGCAAAGGTACATGCTCAGAACGCTGTTGCCGGCGGAGGGAACAAGTCAAAATATTACATGCGCTCATTAGATATCGATCGCAAGGTCGTCTCCCGCCTGAAGCCTAGAGTAACGCTGGCGAAGAAGATCGCAGACAGTGCTTTAGCTAAGGAGAAGAAGGGACACGACGATGAATGGGTGAAGGCGGCGGCTGAGGAATTGGGCGTCGACTACGATAGCGAAGAGTTCGAGGCTGCCGGCGGCATGAGGAAGGGGCGTGGAACTGGGCGGAAATTGAAGGAGAAGGAGATGAGGGCGCTTACGAAAGGAGAATTGGGTGCTCTGCGGGGCGAGCTGAAGAGTTTGTTGGCGCAGAGAGTCAACGTTGGTGTTAGTGAGAGATATCTGACGGCAGGAACTGTGGATGTCAATGAGCTTCTGAAGGGAGCTCAAGGCAATTTTCTTGGACAAGTTGATGGTATCGGCATGGATGATATATAGTCAACTATACTCCGAAATAACAAAAGACTTCGTCAAACCTCAATTGAATGGACAAAGTACGAGGGGAATCTAAGGTTGAAAATTCTTGCTCGCAGACATTACTTACACTCTCGTAATTGCCTTCCTCTCCAGCACTTGGGATGAGAAAGTTCTCTAGCGATTTTCCTCTCGTATCTCCACAGAACAAGATTTTGCACACGATTTTGGCTTGAAGAGGGCTTTTCCGAAGTCCCGCTGGTCAGTAACATCATTCGTATATATAAAGGACTCTTATACTTGTAGTCAGTTGATAATGAGTTCTTGTTCATTTAGACGGAAACTTCGCCAATATGTGGGCCTTTTCCTGGCCATTCATTCGTATGCTGCATCTTACTCTGCGTGCTTAGCTCGATGTAGGCACGACAAAAATAATGAAAAGGTACCTGATGCAACGCTAGGGATTTTGAACAAGGTGACAACGGGGCATGAAACGTCTGAGCCATATTGAAACACATTTGAGGCCGTACGGAATACGAACTCAGCCTGGCAGGCATGTGGTATGAAGTTCGCCGGAAAGTAAACAAACAAAGACATAGCAAGATATGCGGTATGACTAGAAGCCAAGGAGATCAAGCTCAAGACAATTGAAGGGAAGTAAGATTCCTTCTAGACAGGTATCAATCGACAGCTTTTACTAGGTGTCCATTTGCATTCGTGGTCAAGTGTCGAAGGAATCATCTCAACACATCAACAAAACCACCCTCGCTTGCCGGCCAAACCGCCCCACCAGACCCTCCGCAGAACTAATCTCAACAGCCTACTTCTGACGAAATATGAAGGAATATCTCTATTAAGCCTCCCACGATGGTGCAGTGGTTCAGGCCGCCAACGCGATGTGTGTTACCCACGGCACGACAACGAGGGTCCGCTAGCATGGTACCACTTGGAGATAAAAAAGTTCTGCAGGTGCCCATACTCCGAGTGTTCTACGTTTAGTCCCATTTAATGTAGGATAGCCATTAGGCTTCGAGGGCTAGACCACTCCGAGGCACACACGACGAACGTAAGGAAACACGATCAATGAAGCACCGCTCGATATTCATTGGTCGTGTTCTATCCTCCTCTCGATGCGACAAGAGATGTAGGCAAACTCTGGCGGGCCGAACTCTTTTACTTCTCGCGGCTCCTCTCACGCGCTGTTCTGTGACTCTTCCTTTTCTTTTCTTTTCTTTTCTTTTCTTTTCTTTGCTTTAATTTTGGTAAAAACCGAGTCCAAGACTCCAGATGGCGCATGCCGAGTCTTTTTTGGGCTTGTTTTGATGGACGCGGCATCGAGGTAAATTCCACGTGGAAGCGAGTTTTACCACGTGCAAAATTTCTACTTAATTCCTAATATTGTCTACTTAACTCTTAGCTAGAAAAATAATTCAAGTATTATTTGACCAGATATGACGCTATCTAAGCTCAATACAGATCTTTACCACTCTCTTGCCTCAGCTCTTCTTCAGTCATAACTAACTTCCGCGGATCTTCCAGGTTGACCCAACCCAAAAAAGGGTTCGACACCGAGTATCCAATTATCTTTTGCATTTCAGGTGTGTAACGCTTGATACTTGTGAGAGAATTGGCCAAATACTGATTCTCCTCCTGCAGTCAAGATGGTCAGCTCTTAATCAAGGCCTATGTTCAGTTCGCAACGTCGCATGCACGAATGATAATGAAGATCCCGAATTACACGCACTTGTCTCAGATACCCTTTCGTCATGAAGCAACTGTAAATCAATCTCTCCTGGTCTGTCGTTGCATTCTCACTGCCTCCATGATATGCGCTTGCCAGCATCATAAACCCATCTCCGGGGTTCAGTTCTGCGTGGCGAGCAAGGTCTTCCACTGGCGGCTGCGAGGTGGCCCAAAGATGGCTTCGAGGAATGAATCGTGTGGCTCCATTGGCTTTGGTCGTCTTCTTGCCTGCGACACTACATATCTGATTAGGATATGCAAGGTGAGCTGGAGTCTCCACATACAATAAGCCGATAGTGCAGTCCCTCCCGATCTTATACTCCTCGTGCGAGGCCAAAGCTTCGAGTTTGTTGTGGATATTCATATCATCGCGGTGAAGCTCCTGTCTCTTGGCCCCTGGAGCTATCGAGAACACGATTGTGTTATTTAGCTGTGGCTTTGATTCACTCTTCATGAGCTTCTGGCCATGCCAAGACTCGTGCCAGCTGGTGAGCAGTTCACCGCAAACATCTTGATACAATTTGTTACCTGGGATGCTGTCCGTAAAGCTTTTCGACTTCTCCACCAAGCCCATAACTCGACGGGTCTCTGGTGGAAAGAATTCTCCAGTCCAGGGTTGATCTTTCAAGATCCAAGGTCGGACATCGGCTTCGATAGCAGCAAGGGTTGGAGTGTCAAGTATATTCCGAATGATACAGCCACCGTTTCTTATGAGGGATGCGACGACGTGTGAACAAGTAACGGTACTGGCATTGAAGTTATCGATGACTGCTGCTCTGGAATCTGCCACAAGTTTCGAAGGGAAACCATCTGCAGGTGCATCCGGAAGAGGAGGATCGAGTCTGCTTGGAGACATCTTTAGAGGCGATCAGGAAAAGGATGAGACGTGAATATCAACGGACGTGAGTCGCGATTGACTTATTTTCTAAAACAAAGCTTGTCTGATGCTTGATATACATATATAGATTGAAAGTCAGATTGCCTTGAAATATAACGTCAAGCTTCAAGTGGGTGGCTGAGAGATAACCGCGGGGTCTGGCTATACCGAGATCACAGTACTCGAGGATCCATTAAGCGAACAGTACAGAAGCCATTAATATGACCGATATCTATATTGAAGAAAGCAAGCATCTGCACATTCTATGGATACTTCAAGGAACCCAATAAGCATTGGCCAGTCCAGTAAAAACAGTAGTGGGGGAGCTGCTTGACGCTAAGATAAGGGTGTAGGCTTGAGCGACCCCGCGCTTATCGGGAGGACCTTCTCGTCTCTTGGCCCTTTTCGTCCATTTCACCCAGACTTGGAGTCTTCCAGAAAACTTGATACCGAATAGCGCTCTCTTTGTCGAATCAATCTCCCCATTTCATGCAAAAGATGCTCTAACTTTGTTTCTGGATCAAGCTGGTTCCACTTCGTCTTTCGACATTCCCGCGGTTGGATGCTTGGAGCTAAGCAATCCTCATTTGTCTCTGGACCACCAGGACCTTAAGGTATCCATATAAGGCCGTGAGATCCTGCCGGATCATGACACCAGATAATCCAATCAAGACGAAGAAACGATCAAGTGGCTGCATTCCGTGCAAAGCCAGGAAGAAAAAGTGCGATGGCCGGAGGCCTGACTGCGTCGGCTGCGAACGAAACATCCTGCTCTGCAGGTGGTCTGAATGTCAGGAGCATAGTCCAGGAAATGATGTTTCCGCCAGCAGTAAATTGGCCCTCAAGCATAAACCAAGCAGGTCCCCAACTTATAGTGGAGTTCTCAACAGAAGACCTGGCCTGCTTAGTACCATTGTTCAACATCCACTTTCGAAACTCCTTTACGAGCATTGGTTTGGAGAGACCGCAGATAACATCTCCGCTTTGCGAGGCACTTCGAACGCTTTTTATACCGAGCTGCCAAAACTGGCACTTCGCTACCCAGATATGGTTCTTCCGTCACTGCTTGCTTTCAGCGGTGTCCATTACTGCAACAAATATCCCAATCCAGCTGTTGAAGAGATGGCATGGAGCCATCTGGCTCAAGCCTTGAGGGCACTGAAATATGCCGTAACGAGACATGTTGCAGGATCGGATGACGACCAAGCACTTCCATTGCTTGTCACCACACTCATGATGAGTCTCATTGAGGTCAGTGTATCTGAAGCTCGCTTAGGCCATCAACATTGACGAGAGACTGTAGACTTGCCGAGGCGATACCGAAGGAAATTACAAGCATCATTCTCTTGCTGCACGACCACTTCTCCGTTCAGTTCTTGCCTCTAGTCTCTACGATGGACAAGACTCAACCATCAACTTCGTTATGGAACTCTATGCATATGTGGCCTGCATAACGGATCTTACAGCCCAAGCTGAAGCAGTGATTGAGATGGAAGCAGACTCGGAGTCCAATTATTATGAAGTGATTAGCTCAAACAGCTCCGGAACGCTACTTGGCTGTGCCTACGAGCTGTTTCAACTCGTTCCATTGGTTTCCAATCTATGGCAAAGACGACGCAATGCAGGGCTTTCACAAGAAGAACCACAGATTGACAACAACAAATGGCTTGGACACTTGGAAGAAGGCTCAGCTCTTCATCTCCAGATTTCATCGTGGAGACCTCCATTAGGTGCAACACCAGACTTCGCCAACGGTGGCAGACTCTACCAAGAAGCATTGTTGGCTTATCTGGAAATGTCAACCTCTGACGACGCTGATCTCGATGTGGTCACACGAACAGACGTCGCCATGGCTCTGTTGAACGACATTCCTCAGAATGCTCCAATCGCTGTTACTCTGTATTGGCCACTCTCACTGTTTGCCAGCATAACCAACAATCTGCAATACAGAAAAACAATTCGGCAACGATTCAAACAAATGTATGACGACCTTGGAATCGGAAATATCCTCACCATCATCGACTTTCTCGACCGCTTGTGGGGCGAACAGCAGACGACCACAGCGCTGCGGAAAGAGTGTCCGGTGCAATCAACGTCGCTTCAAAGCCTGACCAGAAAGCATGGCACTGATATATCTTTCCTTTGAAAGCGGCAACAGTCAGGATATCGAGCCAAGTGGGGCTGGACCCGTGTGGACATCAGATTCCGAAACATGACAGCACTAGCTGCCCAGGTGAGCACTCGTCATGACCTGAGTGGGTGCCTGAGCTCGAAAGAGGTTTTATGCATCCGAGAGACAAGTTTAATGGGGGAGGCACGGGGGCCACCGCCCCACTTGAGGTTGTTGTTGTTGCAGCCGTGGCATGAGTGCAGTTGCTGTCCAGTCACGTCTCCCAAGAGCACAACTCCGTGCAACAGATTGCAACAGATTGCAACAGCTTGACGAGAACAACCACTGAGAGGGTGTCTCAAGCAGCGTCATGCCAGCCTTATGGCAAGAGCAAATATCATGCACCATCCATAAATATTGCCTGCTTGTTGAAGGTCTCGTCTTATTGGAGGCCTATACGCAAGACCCTACGTGTCGAGACGCCTGCAAGCACCTCAATCCGGAGATGGAACCCGTCCAAAGACAACATGTAGCCGATGTCCGCCTAACAACCTGGAAGCTTGTACTTTGTAGTCGGGTGATGAACCCCACTTTGATCTTCTAGGTCTGAAGAAGAGCGACTGGACTCAAGAGGGCCTAAGAACGAGCTTCGCGGACCAGATCGCTGATCTCCATCATTTAGATGAAGGTCCAAGATATGCTTTTGCTTAGTCGGTGTAAGGCTGCATGAGGATATCGATACCTTCGTAAACTTCTGGCCAGGACTGCACTTGCTGTTAAAAAACGTGGCAGTTGTCCGAGACTTGGACCAATACATCGGCTGGGAAGAAGAAATCTGCATGATGATCAGATAGACCATACAGTAGCATATTAGCTAGCTGAATAGGGGACATACTGCATGTCCGCATCTGCAAACTACCCTTGCATTCAATACAATATATCACGTGACGAGCCTCGATCGCTGAAAACCCATTAACATGTCCAGGATAGGTTCCTATCGCGAATCCATACTGTACAATTACCCGGTACCACAGTGCGACTCCAATGCCGATGCACGCGAGGGCGATGGGTTGTCCAGACTTCCATGTGGGCTCTATCTTTTCGCGATCCGCGAGTCTATCAAGCGTCGTCTGGATCGAACCAACTAAAACCGGCCCTCTTGACGTCTTTGATATGGAGAAACGGATTCTTTAAGTAGATAGTAAGAAACACAAAATCAGATGGCTTCCACACGCCGCGCTCCTGCAATCCCACACAAGCGTCGGATTTTTGTCCATACAAGCTATGTCGTCGCTCCATGAGTCGTAGCATTCCTCGTTCTCGTTCAAAGCTTGAGCATGAATTCGGAGTATCAGGAGCAGGCGAGGAGGCTAAATGAGGTGAGCGTTCGCCTGTTGTAGCCAAGCTTCAAATTGGTCTTGGGACTCGGGTTTGGCCAGTCACGTGTGTATACTGATCTTTGGTGATGGTTTGTAGATTCGAACTTATGCTGGACAAGGTTCGCAGGGAGGAGTTGCGAGCTCGGATTCGAATGGAAATGTTGGAGGGAGCTCGTCCTGGAATGGCTCATACTCGAATCAACAATGGGCCGATAGCCAACCGGTGAACGATCCGCTCATCTATCAAGGAGTGTATGCACCTAGCGGGTACGACATGCTGGACATATTGGTATGTTATTTGATGTCTCGGGGAAGGCCTTGCGTCAGTCTTGGTCGAAGTCGTTTCCTTTCAAAATCTGTAATCTGAATTTCTAGTTTCCGAAGACCTCCGTTGGCCCAACAAGCATTTCCCAGCTAACCGAATCCACAGCTTCAAGTATACAATCGACCAAATCCTCAAATCCAGATCGGAAACGTCGACAGTGCAGTAGCCCTGGTCCTCTGCGACGCCGAAGCTCCAGACCACCCAATCGTCTACTGCTCAGAACCATTCGAGAACCTCACCGGCTACAGTGGGAACGAAGTGATCGGGCAGAACTGTCGATTCCTGCAGCATCCACCAGGAGGCTATTGTCCAGACAGGAACATCAACCAGGCGAACTCTGCTGCTAAGCGGGAAGTGAAGCACAACATCAGCAGAGGTCGCGAGTCCCGAGTGCGATTTACGAACTTCAAGAAAGATGGGACACCGTTCACCAACATCCTGACACTGATCCCGATATTCTGGGAGGGGAAGAATTATATCGTGGGATTTCAGGCTGATGAGGGACGTCTCTATCGATGAGAAAAAGCCAGATCCAGGTGGTGTTACACCAAAGTTGAGGAGTTTATGGTCTGGATGGTTGCATTGACGGCGTCATTGGGATATGCACATGATCGGCGTAGGAAGGTTGAATGACTTGCAAATACTATCATATTTCTGCTCGTTTCCTCTTGTTCAATATATGACGACGGAGAGAGTGACGTTGCAGGAAATGGTTATACAACTAAAAGCAATATAGGAGAGGGCAGCGGGAATAAGCGCAACCGAAGGCGATCTCCCTTAGAAGCCGCCGTGGCTTGAATCCTCAGCTGATACTCATACGAAGAAGGCTTGCTGCACTGGACTTGTGCTCGTATGGGGGTAGAATTTCTTACAATTGGCCAGCTTCGGTGTTATCGTGTTATCTAGCTTGATTTTATCCTCCCTTTACAGCTAGACTTCCAGGTCCTACAACTCTGCGTTGATACAATGAGTTTTGACTGAGGGTTGTTACTTTGGAAGAGACGAATAAATGGCGTGCACGGAAATAGTGCAAATGGTTGATATGGCACTTGCCACTGTGCGGGTTAAAATGTTCCAGTCTGGGAGAAGACCTCGCTTTCGTTCGGAGAGCTCAACTTATTACCACAGATCATGATTTATTCGTATAAGGCGCTTCTCTATTCGCCATGATATCGTACAAACGCAATTATGCATGATGTCGCTTCTCAATGCCGATTAACCATCTATGCCCGCTCGCTACCTCTCAATCTCACAGCTTGACCATACTTCTGAAGCTTAGTGATGAGCTGATCACCTTGCTTTACAACATCGGTATACTGCTTGTTCTTGTCGTCAGGTCTGTTGGTTTCAATGATGCCCTTTCCGGTCACCCGGTCAATGGTACATGGAATACGTTCAGCTGCGATGAACTTGGCCAAATCCCTGAGAGAGTCAGTATAATTTAGTTCTTGGCAAAAGAAGGAAACCTTACCGATCCAAGAAATCGACAGAGACACCGAAATCATTGGCCATGCTTTCAAGACCAACGACACGATAGCTTTGCAGCAGCTGCTGGTAAGCACGGAGACGCATCTCTCTGACGAACCATCCACGGTGTTCATAAAGGTAGCGATCCTGTGTAAGGAAGCTGACCTCAACGGCAGCCAGGGCTCCAAAGAATGATCGGTAGCTTCCGGTGTACAAGCTCCCAACAAGTTGCGCAAGCGGTGAGAAATCGACAGCAAGTTCGGCCTCGGGTTGGTCGCTTCCTAGTGTTGTGAGGTTCACGGCGGTTTTGGCAGGAGTTGCAGACGAGACATCCTTCATCTCCTCATCAGCACCGGGGCCAGCTGACAGAGCTCCTGATAGAGCCAGAAGCTTGTCCTCTCCATCACCAAGAATTGCCTTGATTTCTGGAGCATCGACGACCTTTGACTTGAAGTCAACACGCTTTAACGAGACGGATCCAGCGAGTACGGAGTAGACCACGAGTGACGAATAGCTGCAAAGCTCGTAGCTGGTGAAGGTTGAAAGACTGTCGAGAAGGAGGGGAGCGGCCAAAGCGTATGATCGAACTGTGAGGAGGTAAAGACCTTGGTATGCCTTTAATCGATTTCTCCTATCCCAATCTCCACCGCTCTCAACCAATGTCTTGGCTCGATCGACATGCTTCTTGACCAGTAGCTTGTCTCCGTAGAATAGACCCATTCGGATTATAGCAAGTACAAGGTCGATTTTGGTTCCCAGAACGCCGGTCTTCTCAAATACCTCTTCGTATGCTGCGATTGCACGATCCTAGTTTCGCCCATCATTAGCATCTATTTTACTCCGAGGCCAAAAGTTGTATCACTCACCTTGTCTCCAACTCGTGCCCAGAACTCTGCACGCTTCCCTCTTGCAGCTTGAATTTCAGTCTCGCCAGCCTTCTCTGCAGCTTCCTCTTCTTCCTTCTTGAAGGCCTCCAGCTCCTCGTCATTTTCCTTCTTCAGCTTCTCGTACAAAGATTCGTCCCACGGCAGATCAACTTTTGGTATCGAATGCTTGCTTGCCACCATACCAGCCGCACTTGGTTTCCGTCCTAGAGGTTTTGTTGACTTCGATGAGCTGACACCGCTCTCGTTCAGGATGCCTTCTGTCGGGTGTGCTAAGTATCGGTAGAGAGGCGCCATCTTATGCTCGGATATCGCATCTTGAAGAGACTTCAACGACGTTTGCTGGACTGGTTTCGGCGCAGAGGGATTGGTAAGAGTGAAGATATGCTGGGCAATCGGGAGAAGAGGATACTTCGCATATTGAGGATCGGAACCCATCTTGACGAACGAGGTAAGGATTCGGGAGGGGCGACGGAAGTATAGAATTGAGTCAAGGGAGGTGGTTGTTTCTCTCGGTGGATTGATGATTTATTGACCTGTTGTTTCCAGAGCTCACCTGCAGCTCGCGAGCCACTTGAGATTCAGGCACTAGTTGACGCGCACGATAGGCGAGGCTGGGAGCCTTGATTTTTTGGGGTCAATAGCCTGGTGAATACAGCCAAATTCTTTGTTCTCATACACAAATCAATAAATTGTCTACATTTGCTCATTACAATTATCACTCTGCAACATCTACGCGTGAAGAGTTGAAGGATTTTTCTCCTTAATTACAAGCAACAATGGCAGGCGCTGCAGAGACATCTCCTGTTGATGAACAACCAGTTCCTTTCAATGCCACCAAACTCGAGCCAGCAAAGAAGCGCAGGCGCTCGCGATCGCCGTCAAATTCAACTCCAAAGCGCCTAGATAATCGTTCCGATTCTCGAAGACGATCACCTTCAGCTTCGGGGTCTTCCAGACCTCAACGATCACCTTCTCCTCAACCTCGAAAGCAGAAGCGTCCAGGCCAGCGAGCTCGAATCACAGATGCAGAGCGCGAGCACATTCGACAGAAACAGATTGAGCGCGAGAAGGAGCTCGAGGTACTAGCTGCTCAGCAAGGAATCCATGATGCTGTCAAACAACATTACAATGCTGTTCCAGAGCGAGGTCGAGATTGGCGCAAAACGGACAGTCGCATCAAAGGCCTTCGGAGCTTCAATAATTGGGTCAAGAGCACAATCATCCAAAAGTTCTCTCCGGCAGAAGACTGGACTCCTCCAGCACAAGAGCGCGGAGGCATGGTTTTTGCAGAGGGACCTGCCACTACGAAAGGCTTGCTGGTACTGGATATTGGATGTGGAAAGGGAGGTGATTTGGGCAAGTGGCAGCAAGCACCGCAGCCCGTTGAGCTGTATGTTGGCTTAGATCCAGCAGATATCTCGATTGATCAGGCAAAGGAGAGATATCGGCAAATGTCGAGTCGTGGCGGAGGAAGTCGAGGAGGTCGCGGGGGTCGAGGTGGATACAACAACAGACATCAGCAAAGACTATTCCAGGGCGAGTTCTACGTACAAGATTGCTTTGGAGATACCATTGAGAAGGTTGCGCTGGTTCGAGATGTTGGTTTTGATGGCTCTGGTGGGCCTTCAAGATTTGGTGGAGGAGGATTCGATGTTGTCAGCATGATGTTCTGCATGCACTATGCTTTTGAGAGCGAGGACAAGGCCCGACAGATGCTCAAGAATGTCGCAGGAGCTCTAAAGAAAGGTGGTAGATTTATTGGCACAATCCCAAATTCCGATGTCTTGAGTGGCAGAGTCGAGCAATTCAACGCACGAATCGCTGCCAAGGCCGAGGCGGAAAAGAACAAGGAAAATGGCGCGAAGCCAGAAGAAAAAGCTGAAAAGGAAGACAAAGAAGACGATGGAGAGATCGAGGAAGGCGAAGCCGAGGAGAGTGCAGAATGGGGCAATGAAGTCTACCGAGTCCGATTTCCAGGCAAGACGCCCGCAGATGGTATCTTCCGACCACCGTTCGGATGGAAGTACAGCTTCTTCCTGCACGAAGCTGTGGAGGAAGTCCCCGAGTATGTCGTCCCTTGGGAGGCCTTCCGTGCTATTGCAGAAGACTACAATCTCGAGATGCAATATCACAAGACCTTTGACGAGATCTGGCGGACGGAGAAGGACGATGAGATTCTGGGTCCATTGAGCGAGCGTATGGGTGTCAGAGAAAGAGGTCGCGGCGCGTTGCTTGTCAGTGACGAGGAAATGGAGGCAGCCAGTTTCTACGTTGGTTTCTGCTTTTACAAGGTCTGAGGGTGGGCCAGTCCTCCATCACTACATATTCGAGTCTAAGAATATCTCAACAAGCCAAGGGATCTGAATAATGGTCAACATGTACTATAGTTCTGCTCAATGCGTCTCAAAAGGCGGCTGCATCCCAAAGTGGTATTTGATAGAAGTAGACAGCGTTGAACTCTAAAAGCATTTACATACAACCTCGATTTATTCCGAATCCGATGCACGTTGAACTGTGTTCATCTAGCAACCAGTTCACCATCGCATATCGAGCTTTTTACCATCGTTGACTTCCTAGACCCTACAGACATTGACTATAATCTTCGATATAACGGCCTCAAGTGAATCGCCATCTCGGTGCCATCTCGTCAGGAGTAGACAGCACTGGTGAAGAAGTCTCGGTGACATCTCGCCGCCATTACTGACTCATTACGAAACATGCTAGCGTCAAGGTCCTCTGGATATCGACGCCATTTTCGCTATAGTCGAATGTTTCTTTTTCGAGATTCTTTGGAGCAAACGTGAACAGCCAGGAAGCAAGAACAGCTCTTCAAGACAACAAGACTCAACACCACACAAACAGAGACAAGCAAGCACTTATAAGCAGCCAACACTCGAGCACAAGCCCTCTCATTTTCAGCGACCTCCAAGTCAATTGAGATCTCGGTATTAACGAATTCAAAGAACTCATATCTCCTCAAACAATCGAACAACATCACAAAGCCACCCACAAGAACGACACAAAAGCCACCCAGGATGTGCGTCCACATTTACCGGACCTGGCTCCGCTGCCTCCACCGCCATTGGGTCGGTCTCGAGCTCTGCGCCCACCACGAGGAGTGCAAAAAGGGCTGGCTACCGAGCCGTAACCTGCAGGATGTGCCTGGTTTTTGTGATACTTGTCATGCAAGACAGGAGAGGGAGCAGAGGGAGAGAGCAGGCGGAGATCATAGAGATGAGGATCCAAGATTCTAGAAGAAGGAAAATTTCGGTTTTTTATCTCTTCTCTCCATATTTCTACTCTTACAAGAGTCTTCGATTCCGACACTCGATTTTCGATCATGTGGATTGCTGGGAAGAGGACGATGGAGACTTGGAAATGACTGTCTGCCGCACAGTAGACGGTAGAGAATGAAATCATGCCAAAACATTCATCCTCCAAAATTTAAGTTGCTTTGACCACTTGATATGCTAATAATGTGATATGGTGCGGGTCGCTCGAAATGTAAACAATGAGAAGGGGGTTTTCGCTTAGAACAGCGGATCAAGTCGGCCATTTCTACAGCACAAGCACAAATAGCTCCTGACGATTGCGAAGGGCTTCAATAGGCACTTTCTTGAGCCCTTTGAGCTCTGCTTGAGGTTTCTGTCAACTCCCACCACATCGAGTTCTCAGGTTCAACAAAATTTCAACAAAAGAGTGAGCTCGCATTCAGTACACGAAAATGCAGACTTGCCGTCTTCAACCATCGAGCCCATTTTTGTTTAGGAAGTCTCATAATGAAGTCACTAGACGTTTATTTTATGGGAATGATGAAGCACGAAGCCATTGTATAACCACGAGGAGGCCCATGAAAGAGGAATCCTAGAACCTCCATCCTGCGTTAATTGTCCACTGAGGCAATAGGATCTCATCGTTGCTTGGCGTGAGGGGCAGCCTTTCGTAAACCAGTCATGACAACAGAAGTTTCTTTTATGTATCAAGAAGATAATGAAGACTTCATCATCGTCGTAGAACTATCTCCAGATTTCATCTCCAGTTCAAAGCCCCGAGATAGGCGTATAAGACAAGGGGCTAGACCCCCTTTCCTTCTTATCTCTTATCGCAAAGCTGAAGCTCTCCGATACAGCTCGAGCTCTCAAATTATTTCTCTCAACGACCCGGCTCAGTCTCCTGCATCTCCTCGAGCCAACCAGCAAGTGTGCATCTCTTGACACGTTACGGCATCAATTCGCCCATATCTATCAGCCAGATATCCCCCACACGCGGATCGAGCTCCATCTGCCGTCTCCACGATCAATTGACTCGACCACCAACGATGTCCCAACGATAACACACCCAGCTCCACAGACCAACCAAACCTCACGGCGGCCAGAAATCATAGATCTCGTCTAGTACAAACCAAACTAAGAGCCAAATCGGCGTCAACGATAGCAGTAGCTCCTCTCCTGCCCTGAGAGACTAAAGTGCACTTGGCCCCCATGGCAGCCCTCAACTCGTCATTATCCGTTGGATCGAGACGCCAAATCGTCCAGTCCCTCTCGTCACCACAAAAATCACTCGTCCGCTTCAGTAGTCGGCCATATTGCTTTTCTGGGGCGTGGGCATCAAAAAGTTCAGGTGAGTGGGATGTATATCTCTTCAAGTCTTTTGTATGTTACGGAGATAAATTTATCTATACTGCATTGAGCATGGGGAAAGAAGGAAGAAGTGCATATCTGCAGCAGAAGGAAACTTCCGGCATCGGCCAAGTGCGGGATGTGCCTCATGCGAGATGTACAATGGTGGGGTCATGCGAGCGATGTGCTGTTTTTTCCTCAAGTCCAGTTTTCTTTTTCGTGCAGGTCAGGAAAGAGGAAGGCAAAGACAAAGTTTAATACCGCAGTCTGTCTGCTTGTGATTGTGCTGCTTTTCTAACATATATCTTTGCTTCTAGATAATTCTCAGCGAGCTTCCATTGCGAGTCATAAGCTACAACAACAATTCCAATCCCGCGCCATGTCGTCCACTGCTGCCCTTCGCAGCTTGAATATCAAGAACATAAATCCACATGTCGTTGAGGCAAAATACGCTGTTAGAGGAGAACTTGCTGTTCGTTCCGAGGAGTATAGGGCGAAGCTTGCAAAGGGCGATACTAGCCTGCCTTTCGATAAGGTCATCTCTGCGAATATTGGAAACCCCCAGCAGCTGGATCAGAAGCCAATTACCTTCTTCAGACAAGTTCTAAGTTTGTTGGAATACCCTCCTTTGTTGGAAAAGGAAGATGTGCTGTTGAATCAGTTGGGCTACAAGGCAGATGTTGTAGAGAGAGCGAGATGGCTATTGACGACTGTGGGGTCAGTCGGTGCATACAGTGCAAGTGCTGGAGCTCCAGGAATCAAGGAGAGTGTTGCCAAGTTTATCGAGAGTTCGTTTACTTTCCTTGCCTGGTTAGCAATTAACTGACATGCTTCACTCCAGGACGGGATGGCTTCCCAGCGGATCCCAAAGACATCTACTTGTCTGCCGGTGCCTCTTCGGGAGTAAACACTCTCTTGCATATTATCTGCGCTTCGCCAGATACCGGAGTCCTTGTCCCCATTCCACAATACCCACTCTACACCGCTTCTCTCTCTGTCCTTAACGCCAAGTGCGTTCCATACTACCTCGACGAATCGAAGGGATGGGGAACAGACCTCGAGGCCATCAAGGGCGCGTACAAGAAGGCCGTGTCGGAGGGGACTGATGTGCGAGCGATTGTGATCATCAACCCTGGAAACCCAACCGGTGCTAGTCTGTCGGCAGACGATGTGAAGGCAGTGATTGATTTTGCCGCCCAGGAGAAGCTGGTGGTGATGGCAGATGAGGTCTACCAAACCAATGTCTTCAAGGGCAAGTTCCACAGCTTCAAGGGTGTTTTGAGGGAGATGCAGAAGGCCGAGCCAGAGAAGTACAAGAATGTCGAGCTTGCTTCGCTGCACAGTATTTCGAAGGGTATGGTCGGAGAGTGTGGACACCGAGGTGGATATTTCGAGCTCTGCGGTTTTGACCCAGAGGTCCAGGAGCAAATCTACAAGTTTGTGTCTATCAGCTTGTGCGCGCCAGTTATCGGACAATGCTTAGTGGAGATGATGGTGAACCCACCTCAGGAGGGTTCTCCAAGTTACGAACTGTACAAGCAGGAGTATGATGGAATCTTTTCTGGTCTCCAGAAGAGAGCCACTGCTCTTTATGAGGCTTTCAAGGAGATGGAGGGTGTTGAGTGTGATGATCCTCAGGTAAGTTTTTGCTACCCATTCTTTTTCCTCAATAAGCAGCTGCTGACATCTCGCTAGGGATCCATGTACCTCTTCCCCACCATCAAGCTGCCTCCCAAGGCCATTGAAGCCGCCAAGAAAGAAGGTCGCTCACCAGATGAGTTCTACGCCTTCCGTCTTCTCGATGCGACGGGAGTTTGTGTCGTTGCTGGATCTGGCTTTGGCCAGAAGGAGGATACTCTTCATTTTAGAACGACTTTCCTCGCACCGGGCACCGAGTGGGTGGGCAGAATCACGAAGTTCCACAGTGGATTCATGGATGAGTTCAGATGAAGTTGCATAATACCTGGTCATTTCTAAGCAAACATGGTTCTTTTCATGGGGAAAGGAAGTCAAGGGCAATCGGAGTTTCTGGTAGATGACTGGTTGATTCGTTGGCTGGCTGACTTAGAGGTCCTGGGCTGATGAACAGGCGATTCGGCGGTTCTTGCTTGTCTGAATAAAATCACAGGATATTTCCCCACTCGAAATCATTTTTGTCCAGCTTTCTCGTGGCCTTGAGATTGTAAAGTCACGAATACAAATCACAAGCCAGAAATCTGGGATTCTCCCGCTCCACCCCTGTCTCCCCACCATCCCGTCTCCAGGATTCCAAGGAATGTGCCAAACTACGTCACCGAGCTAACTCCTAATCAACAGCACGAAACCTCGAGACCCTGCAATAAACACCGTAAGAGCAATTTAAAGACCAAGTGGAACCTTGAAATGCACATGCAAAGAAGAGAAGCTTCTCTAGCCTCAAGATTGGTTTGGACTAAGATCTCTGACTTG
Source organism: Cadophora malorum (assembly GCA_017365405.1). Classification (NCBI taxonomy): domain Eukaryota; kingdom Fungi; phylum Ascomycota; class Leotiomycetes; order Helotiales; family Ploettnerulaceae; genus Cadophora; species Cadophora malorum. The sequence continues at coordinate 38,757 of JAFJYH010000159.1, read as the reverse complement.
CGTGGAACCTTCGACTGCTAAATTCCTCATCGTTCTGACTTCTTTTCAACTACTGTTTTGGCACCTCTTGGCAGACTGTACTCCTTTTATTGTATTCTGTTCAACTTCCTAGGCGCTACCTTGATACTTGGGATCCTCAATCTTGTTTAATCGAATTACGATCAGGATATTATTACAGAGCAAGGTCTGAACAAAAGTTGACGGGAAATGCTGCAATAACAAGTCGTGTCTGTTGTAACACTTCACAATGAATGATCCAGGTCTTGACGGGCCTATCTCCGATGATGCGAAGGATGTAGAGAATCAAAAGGGCGATCGGAAAGATGATAAGAAAGAGGATGAACAGGAATTTTTGGCCCCTAGTCGGTGGTGGCTAGCGAGTACTGCTTTTCCTTTGATTGCTGGGACGTTTGGGTGAGTATTCCCAGCTGTTCTGGCAATGCGATTCCTTTAGAGACTGACGATTGTGAGTGTAGTCCTATGGCATCGGCTTTCAGTATATGTGCCCTTGTCGTACCTTGGAGACAGGAAATTCCGCCTGGGAAAACGGAGGCTGAAGGTGTAAAGTTGCAGGATCCCAAGTGGTGAGTCTCTCATGGGATAATCCAAATGTGGCCTCAGCAGAATAAGGAAATCTCAAATGCTAACATGGTAATTACCAATAGGTTGATCGGTATAAATGCAGCTCAATTAGTGATAGCTCTCATATCAAACCTGTCCCTACTGTTAAACATGGCGAGAAGAGTCCGCTTTTCTATCGCTCAACCAGTCACCATTATCGGCTGGTACGCCCCCCTTTCCCCAAACGCAGATCTTCTCTATATTAATCTGTCTAGGTATATCTCCTCATTCGCCCTTATCGGTCTCTGTGCCTGCGTCTCTGGCCCCCTTGTAATCCATCCCCAATCTTCCCACGCCTTCAGCCAAGCCTTCTACTACGCCATCTTCTCTGCGGGCCTCTACTTCCTCGTCGCTTCACTGATGCTCATCACCGTTTGGGGCGCCTCAAAAGGCCACTACGACAAAGAATTCCAGTTGACCATGAGCCAACGCACGTTGATGTTACAGACGATAAGTTTCCTGGTTTATCTGCTGTGTGGTGCGACTGTGTTTTCGCATGTTGAAGGATGGAACTTCTTGGATGCAGTTTATTGGGCAGACTTCACGCTGTTGACGGTTGGGATTGGTGATTTCTCACCGAGTACGCATACGGGAAGAGGATTGCTATTCCCGTTTGCGATTGGTGGAATCAGTAAGTGATGGGTCCAACTTTCTCCTTCCTTGAACCAGACAAGACAGCTCGCTTAGATGTGGATCTGTGTTTATTGTTCTTTTGGCTGTCCAACTCTCCTGCTATACTATCTCGCTGTAGATGGACGAAAGCTGATTTCCTATACCACAGTCATCCTAGGTCTTGTAATTGGCTCTATCCGTTCTCTCGTCCTAGAACGCGGCAAAGTCAAAATGGGGGCTCGAATGGTCGAAAAAGAACGACGACGACTCATCGCAAAGCTAGAAAAGAAAGACAAAGCCGCCGTCTTAAAGCCCATCTCCTCAGATCAGACTAACCAAAACAATAATACCAATACCAATGGCAACTCCACATCCAATCCTCCACCCCTCTCCCGCGCCTCCACCAAAACCCTCACCTCCAAACCAAACTTCCAGACCGAGCGTCAACGTCGCGAAAGAGAATTCACACTCATGCGACGCATCCAAGAACGCGCACACACCCGACGCCTCTGGACATCCCTCACCATTTCCGCAACCGTCTGGCTGGCCCTCTGGTTCGCCGGCGCCGCCATCTTCCACGCTTCCGAGTCCCACCCACAATCATGGACGTATTTCGCCTCCCTCTACTTCTCCTACACGTCTCTCCTGACCATTGGCTACGGTGACATCTACCCCGTCTCGAACGCCGGAAAGGCGTTCTTCGTGTTCTGGTCTCTGCTTGCGGTACCGAGTTTGACGATTTTGATAAGTAATATGGGGGATACGATTGTGAAGGGTATTAGGGACTTGACGCTTTGGGTGGGGGATTTTACGGTACTCCCGGGGGAGAAGGGTGTCCTTGCGACGGTGAAGGAGGGTGTGGGGAAGGTTACTGGGGGCAGGCTTGGAGGCGCGTTGAAGGAGGTTGAAGAGGAAGAGGAAGAGATGCCGCCTGGCTTATTGGGAGAAAGTGAGAGACGCGATGGGGGAGCGAGTGTGGAAACTGGTTCAGTCAAAAGCACGAACCACGATCCAGAGTCCACGAAACCTAGACCGCGAACGGCGAGGATGGCAGGTGGCGAGAAGACCAACTCGTTGCCTGAAGACAGGAAGGAGTATCACGTCGTTCTTGTCCAAGAAATGGGCAAGGTTATGGCGCATCTTAATAGCTCGCCTCCCAAGCAATACAGCTTCGAGGAATGGGCTTGGTATCTTAAACTCGTCGGTGAAGATGAAAGTAGCGAGGAGACGCACCGCCGGCCGTTGAGAAGACCAGAGGCGGATAGTGAGTGTTTGGGTGTTGTAGGAGAGGGCGAGGAGACGGAGAGGCTGGAGTGGAGTTGGATGGGGAATAGGAGTCCGCTTATGGGTGGGAAGGGGGAGGCAGAGTGGGTGCTTGAGAGGTTGATGAGGAGATTAGAGACGGAGTTGGAGGAACTGAGGAGGGAGGAAGCGGGGGAGAGGGGCGAAAAGGGGAGAGAGATGCCGGGGGAAGGGTCTGCGAGGCGAAGTGATAAGGTCGCAGTGAAAGATAGTAGCGATTCGTCGTCATGACACGGTATGCTGAAGTGGGAGGAGTCTGGGAGAAGTACTGAATGCCCGAGGTAATCTGTGCCTTTGTGATAGTCCTGTATTCTCATCTAGTCTATACCCAAATATATAATTTCCTATCCTCATGACCAAATATGAATGATCCATAATCCAAATTCGGGGTACTCAATCATCCTCATCATCCGAATCCTGAATAAAAGGTGGCGGACCAGGCACAGTATCCTGCAGCAAACTATCCGACAGCAGCTGAGTCTTAGACAATATCTGAGAAGAAGACATGGAGAACGGAGGATGGGACTCGTACCCTTGCGTTTCTGGATCCGAGTTCTGGCGAGGTGTTGGCAACCTCGCTGGTGTGCTGGTGACGGGTCGTGCGGGAGACTCCCAAATAATTTCTCCCTGTGATTGCCGCATTGGTGTTTGTGTTTGGCTTAAGTCAACTGTCGTCGCTTGTGAGGGTGGTGGTAGGCGGCTGAATCTTTGAGGGGGTCGTGGAGTGGCTTGTGGTGATGGGGAAGATGGGATTCTCTCTTCCTCTTCATGCTCTTCTTCTACTTCTTCGTCTTCGATCTCGTCCTCATCGTCTTGGTAGTGCGGTGCTTGTGACGGATCGGCGGGCTGTGTAAATTGTTTCATCGTGCTCACAATCTGCTGGTCCAACTCCTGTGTATCTGTGGAAGATGAAGCTGGAGCTGTCCGCTCTGGCTCGAAACGGTCAGGAAATAGCGGCGGCAGAAGATTGGCCATAAGCTCGTCTATCACAGCAGGCGCAACTCGTGAGGTCTTGGAAGGTGGTGCCTTCAGCCAGCCATTCTCCTTCAATTCTGCTAGAGGCTTAGGGTCGGCAAGCTGGTATACCTGTAGGATCTCATATGCCCTCCAGGTAGACGCTCTCTTATTGAAGTCAACATTACCTAGTCCAGTATCATCCGTCAATTCTCCTGGCCTCTTAGCTGGGCCTATCTCAGCCATATACTTGAGCATTGAGACAGGTTTCATTTCATAAATCCATATACGCTGGACTGGAAGGGCGAATGCCCAATTCCGAAATTCGTGATTCTTTGCACCATTAATGATGTTAGTGACGTGTGCCGGGTGCATCGAGACGAATACGTCGGATTCAGCTGTCCTTGGCCCCATTGATTGAGCATGCTGTGTGGAAAGGCGCTGGCTCTCCATGAGTTGTGTTCTCTCAACAGCAGTCTCATGTTGTATCTCTGTGTCCGCGTCTTCCTCCTCGTCTTCCTCCTCATGCTCTAGGATCTCTGGCTCTTTTGCCGACATCGAGCGTCGTTCCGAAGAGTTTAAAATCCCGTCGGCTTCCATCTGAGTCTCTAGGCCAAGATATCCATACCAAGTCTCTGGCTCGGCTTCTTCATCTTGACTCTCTTGCTCCGCAGGGTTCAGAGCAAGGGCTTCATTACTTCCGAGCTCTGGCGACCCTTCTCTATGATCTTGGTCTTCTGTGCTTCCATGCAGGCCCAACTCCATTGAGCCTGATGGTTCGGATTCGGCGACGCGATCATCTTCGTCATCGCCGAGTTCCGGAGACCCAGCCATTGCCAGACGTTCGTCTTCAATATCACGTCCCAGCGGACTATCCTCGGCGTCTTCTTCAAGAGCATCATCACTCTCTGCATCGGAATCCAAAATCTCCATCCTTTTCATAGCTGATTTCCTCGCCGGAGTCGACCTCCTTCCAAGTGGCGAAGTTGGTTCCTCGATGTCATCCTTGTCGGGCAAAGCAGCAAATCTAACACTCTTCGCAGGACTTGGCTTTTTGGCCGGCGAAGAAGGAACTCGACTAAATTGACTTGTATCGGCTGTATCGTATGTGTCTTTGACTTCGAGCTTGGGAAGCTTTTCAGGACTGACTTCAGGTCGTCGGCCAGTGTTGAAAGGTATTGGGGTATTGATCGATGTCTCTTTCAAGGGAGATCGTCTCAGGGACCTTCTCGAAGGGACAGAGAGTGGGGTTGCAGGTGATTGCGATGAGGGAATCTCTGTAGCGAGAATTCGTCGAGGGGTTTGTGGTGGTGGCATCTCCGTGACGGGAGATGGTCGTCGACCAACAGCGTTTGTCTTGGACAACTCTCCCGCCGTCCTCCTAGAGGACAATGTAGGTAGATTTGTCTGCGACGAATTCGGGACGCCAAATATAGAAATATCTTCTTCGTCGTCCGGTGTGGATGTGAAGCTCCATTCCATCTGTGTAAGACGCTGCGTGTGGAAAGATGGTGTGCTGTCCGGCTCATCTCCTGTGGTCTTCCTCCGCTTACTTCTTCGTTTCTTTGCCTGCTTCTCGTAATCTTCATCCGGCTCCTCTATCCCATCTGGGTCCTGCTCGCCGTCGCTCAATGGGGGCGGATTGCGCATCTTGAGATAGTCCATCTGTGTGAGAGTTTCTTGCTTCGGAATCCGAACCGTGGTCTTCTTTCCATATGATCTAATACGCTTCCTCGGTACAGGTAATTTCGTTTGTGTCAAAGGCGTAGAAGATTGGTAGACTCTGTCTGGGGGAGCACTGATGCGTTTCCTCGGTGCTGGCATTTTAGTCTGGGTTAAAGGTAGAGATTCTTGCATTTGATCCAGGTTTTCGCTGGCGCGGGTAGCCCTTTGGCGGGGAGGCATTTCTGGACAAGTGAATCTGCGAAATCGTTGTTTTGGTGTTTACTAGGTCGAGCATAAAGTGCCTCTTTCGAGGTGGTCGAGAAACGCGTCGGAGTTCCGCGACGCGAATCCCTGCAAATTGATGTCACCACTTAAACACGAGAGCATTCACTCCCCCCTGCCCTCACACCTTCATCATCAAGCACAAAGCCATCGCATACTTCTACTACTGGATGAATAATAGACTCTCTTAAAGGCATGGACTCATAGGCCCTGGATTATTGACCGAGTGTGAAAGGATCGCCGTGCAACACGCCCACACCAAGCCATCTTCCCAACGACAGGACGAAAGGAGACACTATAGTGAGTGTTCTACTGAGGTTGTGCAACCCGTTCTCTAGCGCTCTATCGAGATCTTGTCAGCAAAACAGGCTGCTGATACTCCGTGTCCACGACTCCACGCGGCTGGTGATGAGCTAAGAAATGAACCTGATCAGTACCGCTTCATGCCAAGGTCATCATGATCGGCCAAGGGGCGGACGCTTAGTGAGGGCGTGACCTGTAGGCAGAATTTGTTTACCTAGGTACATGTTGATTTCGTTCTGATTGCGGACATACAATGTTCTGCCCGATATCAAGCTATCCATTTTTCCTGAGCTCGACCGATCAAGCACCATTTCCCGTTGTCCTGACGAGACATTGCTCTACTGTTGATTGCTACGACTTTCAGAGTACTACGAAGAAGTCGCACACCCATTATGTTGTCTCACATCATAGTCTCCTGTACATGAGTCTGGCACTGTCCTAGCTGGTGTGAGATCTCTTCTAAGCTGTCGGATCCGGTACGCATGTTGTGCTCGCTTAGCAGCCCCACTACTCCTTCCTCTTCGGCAGTTATGCTCCTTCCACGAATAGTCTTCGTCTCACGGCCTCCGTATGGGACGAGCGACTTGAAATTATTGTCTCCGTAACAGGATTCACTGTCTCAACAGCATCGAAGCTTGTAGAGCGGAAGTCAGAACACAGATTTCGAATTTTGACAGACAAGTATCGCACAGGTGTGACCTTGATAAAGCAAGTAGGTGAGACACACTTCTATCACATACTCTCGTTCTCTGCATCCACTTCACCCCACCCACAAGAACCTCTCATAGTGAACGACCCATGCAGGTAGCCTTTCCAGAGATCTCTTCCCCGCTCTCAACATGCACACAACCTGACGCCCGATGCATGCTCAAGTTCAGTCATATACTGATAGTGCCATATAGACTCACGTTGTCCCTCTCCGTTCTGCTGGATTCTATTTCTGACTCGTCTCTACCTGCTACCAATCTACTTTTGGAGACGCGTTTAAGATGCAGAGCTTCGGGATACCAAATGATGGCACCATGGAAGGAACGTCAGATGGCGCCGCGGTCGCTCTACCTGGCTCGGAACTCTATGAGAAGCATATCAAGCGATGGTCAAAAGCTGCAGAGAAGCCGGCCGTAAGCATTGTTCTTGATATCCTGATACGTAATGATCAGGAGCACCAATCTGACAGTTTCTAGTCCATCATTCTGCTTCCCGCATGTTCTGAAGACGTGTCGAAGTCAATTCTTTTCTGTGTCAAACATGGACTGGATTTTTCTATTTGCGGGGGAGGTCACGCAACAAGTGGCTCATCATCTTCTGACGGCGGGGTATCGATTGATCTCTCTAGAATGTAAGGCCAATCTCGTTACAGGATCTCAATCAGAGTCTGAATCGGCCCTAATCTCGATTCCTAGGAATAAAGTTACGATTGATGCGGAAGCGAAGACAATCAAAGCAGGCGGAGGATCGCTCTGGAGAGACGTTGACAGAGAAGCAGAGAAGTATGAACTTGCTGCTGTTGGCGGCACCATCAATCGTAAGTGATACCTGAATATACTTGCTCCATTCAAATTGTGGTAGAGTATGCTAGGTTTTGACTTGAGACCTAGGGCGCTGATTTCAAGCAGATACTGGAGTCGGTGGATTGACCCTAGGCGGAGGATACGGTAATCGTGAACCACCACGTCACGGTGGATTCAATCTCAGATAGGTACTAACTACTCGTCAGGCTACCTGACTCCGGCGCATGGTCTCGTAGTCGACAACCTTCTGGCTGTCGAATATGTGCTTGCTGATGGCCAAATCGTAACTGCCTCCGATAATGAAAACACGGATCTGTTCTGGGCTGCACGAGGGGCTGGAACTTGCTTTGGTGTAGGTATTTGGGACAGTCCGCGCTCCACTCCTTTCAATACCTTCCGGGCATACGCCAGGCTTTATACTCACAGCACTACTGAATTGATATTCGCTGATGTATCCTAGGTAGCGACAACCTTTGTGTACAGAGCTCACGAGCAGAAGAATCCTGTTTGGGCCGCAATGCTCAGATTCGAGAACGACCAACTTTCTGCTGTGATTGACTACGGCAATACATTCCTTGGAATTTGTGACGAGAAGAGCCTCTTCCTCGTTGCGTTTACTAAGGTGCCGGACTTCGGAGATGCTCCTTCCCTAGTTGCCGTCTGCTTCTACAATGAATCAGAAGCTGTTGCAAGGCCTTTCTATGATGTACTCTTCGATCTGAACCCAACTGTTCTGAAAATGGGCGAGATACCATACTCAGCCATGAATGCCTATCTTAATGATAGTCTTTATCATGGGTTGCGAAGATCAATGAAAGGCTCGGCTTTCATGTTACCGCTCAGTCTCGACACGGCCAAGACTATCCATGATGAATTCAACAATTTCGTTTTTGATCATAAGGATGCCGACACATCCACAGCACTGATCGAGTATTACCCATATAAGGACTTGATCAAGACACCTCAGACTGCAACTGCTTTTGCGAACCGAGGCGCTTATGGGAATCTGGTGTTTGTCATCACTTGGACGAAGGAAGAACTCGACAATGTTTGTCGTGAAAAGGTAAAATTATATCTTGGCGACATTTTCAACGCCTGTACTCCCGAACGTTGAGTCAGGATTGCTAACTTGGAGAACCAGGCTCGGCGCTGGACAGGCTTAGTACAGGAAGAATTCCAGAAGATCAAATCAGAAATGGTCTCAGCTGGTCAGGTCGACTCTGTCACCGAGGATGGAATCGGAGAGTATATGAATTATGATGGTCAGTATCTATTCGGATCGAGGCTCAATTGACTCACGACAATCTAGGTTTCGGCTCCGATGGGGATAAAATGTTCGGCGTCAACTATCATCGGCTCAGAGAGCTTAAGCTGCGCTACGACCCTGACAATCTTTTCAACAAGGGTCCAAAGCTGATATGACCAGAGAATATACTCAGGCCGGAGAGATGATCTTGACCATGGCTCTGAGATACACAAGTTCCCTGTGGTACTAGTTGCAATACGGACGTTCATTTTCTCTGGAATTGTTCTTCATTTCACAAATACTGCGAAATGGATGATTAACCGGTCTCTGTTCTCGGACAACAGCGACCAATACATTTCTCTAATTATTGATCTGGCTGTGAATCATGCTTGATACACATTGTTTGAGTGAGCAGATATCTTCTTGAGGCTTGAGCAGGTTAGCTTTTGACGTATCGGATTATTCATTCGTGGGTATCAATTTCTCAATTTACATGGTGAAGCTTTCTTTCCTCTTGTTCGGCGTCCCTCCTTCTCGGCTCCCAGCACTCGAGGAACTTCTCAGATACTCGGCATAAAGCTGCCTATCATCCAGCTCGCCGTTCGTCCTCCCAGCATCTACTCTCCCGACCAATACCCCTGTCCTAGAACTTCTCACTCTTTTCAGTCCAAATCCGCCATCTACATCCAGATCCGTACTCGGCGTAGCCCTCACCGAACCTGCCCGGCTAGTGTTCCTCGATCGACTGCCATTCGTAGCCAAGCGTCTCCTCTCGTTTGCCATCTCGTCCACCATATCATACATTGGATCCCTTCTCCCATAACTCGTGTGCATGGGCTCCCCATCTACCGGTACCAGTATCACCATCCATACTCCCACCCGGTCATCACTTCCTAGCAAAGGCGTGCAACGGATAAATCGTGGCTTGACCTCTGATGGTCCGCGTCCTCGCTCGCCGACATGCGTATTCTTGGGTAGCCAGAGCACTTTGGCTGTCACAGATGCTCCATCTCGAAACGCGGATTCGAGGGCTGAGATTGTCTGGGTTGGGCCGCCCAATTTGGTGAACAGGTGAGTACGCAAGAGGCCAGGAATGCGGAGAGAAGGCGAAACGAATATAATTTGTAACGAGGGATAGGGGCGGACCAGTAAGTACTGTTCGATGTTGTCAGTAAACTATACTAAATCGACACAAGTGGCCCAAAGGCTTCAAAATCCAGGAGGCGTTTCTTCTCGCTTACATTTTTATAGACCCCTGGCAAGTTCGTATTCATTGGGTTCGGATTACTGATATTCAGATGCGAAAAGTTGAGTCCATTATCCACCACCTCATCATTACCAATTATACGTTTCGACTGCCCTCTGTTCTTCACGCTGGTCGGTACACCTGATCTGACGGAGCCGCCATCTGTCGATTCGTCACCACCACGACTATTTCGGTTGGCGACGTCGGATTCTTCTTGGCTGAACATCATGCTGAGTTCTTGGAGCTTGGCAAGAGATTCTTTGCTTTTGTTTTTCGGGTGATGTACAGAGAATTTGGACTGTAAGTTGTTGTGTTGTGTATCGTGAGTCGCATCAACGCGTTTCGCTTCGTCGTTTTGCAGCAGTGCACGGAAGGACTCGATTCCAAGACCCTCTCTCACAAGGCCTGTGACATCTATTTGAGCACCGATAAAATAACGGATGACGCCTTTGTCATCGTAAAGAGGTGAGCACATCAGTAAGTTGACGAATGGAGTTCCGTCTCGGCGACTGGCTCTGTCAGTTGTGTTTACTCATTTCTTGGTTAGGCAGGTGGGGGCTTACTAGTTCAGTAATATCTCGTTTGATTCTTGTCCGAGAGATATTGCTTTTGCCAACCTCAATGTCGTATCCTTGTCCGTCGCCGGACCCTGTAGGAACCTGCAGTTGCTATTGATCGCGTAATTCGTGCCGTACTGGGTTGTTCTGTGGAACTCTGCAAGGTAGATCAGTCAACGACCATCGTTGCAAGATTCTGAATGGACAAACCTTCACTTGCAAAAATTATAGGATTATCGTGAACCGATGGATCGGTCAAACAGTATACTTCAGCCAGATTTCCAACAAGATCCCTCATTATGGGAATTCCCTGACCCGTTATATCTCTCGCCACACAATCGCTGACAACACCGATCAACGTATGCGTAATAAAGGCCGGTAACGCCTCCGAGCACAGCAATAATAACTCTCTAGCTGCGTAGTCTTCGAATCGAACGTCTGTTGCTGCAGCCTGTACGCGCGAGAACTTGGAATAATCCGTGTGCGACGGCCAGCGTATCGACCTCGCAACCGCGTTCGCATATTCGATCGCTTTCATCGCTTTACGCATCTCCATGTAGCGAATCAGAGTCGGGACTAGACTTGGCTTGAAGCGATTAAGGAATGTCGAAAATTGGTAAAAAAGAACGTGGTCTCCTAGAATGAAGTGAAGGTGTTCGACCGAGAAGAGCCGCTTCATCACATCTTCGATTCGAACATTGCTCGCTGAGGCGGGTGGTGGTTGCAGATCAAAGAACTCGGCTTCTTCTGCTGTTTCTGTATCTTCGACCGTAGGAGTTTTCTGCTCAGAATCCTCCGCCATATTGAGAGTTGTGTCGTCGAGGGAAGTGTCGATCGCAGAGAAATGGAGAAGATCCAGGTGATCTTTCACTGGGAACTGTGATATGCGATGTACTGAGATCGTCGGGCTGCTTTGAGCACTAGCAGGCTCCATTTGAGTCGTTCTTTTTGTTCTCGAAAGCAAGTAGAGACGGAAACATGCTGCTGTCAAGATGGGTTGAGATGGAAGTTAGGAGGTACAAGGGAAATTGTGTGTCACTTCCCAAAGCAGTGTCTGTCGCGAAGGGAGACTTATGATGGATCTTATTGCTTAAACAGTCTCCAGAACCAACAGAGAAACTTGCTTCAGGAATGGGGGACAGTTTGAAATGAGGGAACAGTTTTCAAACAGGGAGATACTGGTTGAAACCGAGCGATGACAGCAATTGCATCTGGGATATGTGGATAAAAACTGCCCGAGGCGACGAAGCGTCAGCTCCGCTGCGGATACTCTTCCCCATCATCTAGGATTAAGCTCCGGCAGTCTCTCATCTTAAAAATACGCTCACTTGAGACCTTGCAGATACAAGTACATCACGACTCGGGGTCCTTGTGTAACTTGTGTCGTCCGATTTTTGTGGCGAAGATTCATGTGGCACAGACAATTGACTTTCACAAGTCAAGACGATAACGAGATAAACAGTCGTAGATCTCGATGCGGAGAATAGAATCATCTTTCTGGACATCTCAGATACCATCGAGCGTCTGGAATTCAATCTCCACCCCGCTTTGGCCCAGAGCTACGGAATCGGGGTGACCTTGTCAACCCAGACAGGGGTTGATCCTGGTGCAGATATTCCAGATGCCAGATCCTTGGGAATTGCTCATGGAGCTTTTTTCGAATGGGTGCAACTCTAAAATAGAATAATGGGGATCTCTTCCGGGGCAAACTTTAGAGTTCCTCAATTGCCAACGTCTGGCGGTCAAACGTACTTCTGCCCATTGTAAAGGTCCGACAACGATAAATTCACGGCGGCAGATGAAATGATTCTATTTAGCTACTTTTTTTTGCAAGTCGGAATGGCTTGTAAATGATGATCGAACGATGAAGAGGGCCGTGCTGGTGAACGTTTCAAAACTTGGAACAGGTGTGTTCAGACTCATGGGGAACCGGAATATGCAGGGTAAGAGTTTGTGGCGTGAACTCAAATTGATTGATAACGTATCTGTCGAGTTCGGATGGATCCGTGCCCTAGCTAAGGACAGAGCTTCGATTTGTAACAATCAAAACACTCAAGATCGGGCAAAGAAGATGTACCTGCCTAAATCGGAAGTGCCATGAGAGAACCCCTCAGAGGGCAATCATGATGACGAGAACAACGTTGAATGTCGTTATCAACCACTCTCTTCTTAGTTGAAGATTTCCTCACACTTATGTTGGAGATGTCTGGCTAGGTTCTTTCTGACGCCTCTTCATTGTTGACTTTTCGCTCAAACCAAGCTCACAAAACGGCGCTACTCAGCCTGTCCCACTTGTGCTGCCAACAAACACGACTTGGACAGAAGCAAAGCTATGATGTTTGTGTCAGCAGAAATTTCAACTTCAAAATTCTGGGGGGTCATTTACGCACCAGTAGCGGCAAAGATCTCCACTGGTCTCGCGTTCGTGAAGATCGCTAAAGAAAGCGAGAAGGTTGCCGAGAACAATAAAACCGTTCCGACTCTGACCACCATTCTTTGGATGAAGTAAAGTACCAAAATTGCCACAGATGCAGATGGGAAAACAGTCGATACGATGATAGTGATGATCCTAGATACCACTGTGAAATACGAATTGCTCCATCTGACAAGTCCGACCTCTTCGTGGCCTTTAACTGGTACCTGTTCTCCAGTCAATCTTGATAGCCAATGCTTGAATAGCGTTCAAGTATTGTGAACTCAGGTAGGAGCTTACTTTCCAGCGATGTAAGACGATTCGATGAAGCCATGGTAGCAGTGTTTGTGCTATCCATCCTGTGAAAATATCGAAGTCCTGCCTAGAGCAGACAGTGATCAGGTCGGTCTCATTCTCCTCATCCCAAGGGTTGCCTTCTAAACCTCTCAGAAAGCCATCGCCGCCTTCTGGTCTTGCCATCCAACTTTGGATGAGACGTATGTCGTAAGTTCTGGCTTTGCTGAGACGATTTATGGATGCTTGCTGCAAGAGGGCGGCATCGACACTCGTGGTTCAGCCTCCCGAACGTTCAACAATGAAGATGGGGACCAACGAGAAATACCATACTATACTCCTTCAGCTTCTCTCGAATTTCTAGAGTCTTGTGCGATTGATGGCTATCATTGCCTTGCACTGATTCATGAAGTGTTTTTGCACTTTTCGAATATTGTGATCGTCCAGGATCGCCAGACTGGTCATCCAGCTCAGTGAGGATCTTAAGCTCCTGCTCCAAGTAGACGAGCTCGGCTTGGAGTTGTACGATGTTGAAAACGTTGAGCTCAGCAAAACGACGGTAAACCCCGAGATCCTGCGCCATAAATCGAGCGAGACGCGGATAACCACCACTTGCTGCTGCTTGGTGATTGAGACTCATCCTGCAAGCCAACAGCAGCAAAAATTCGAGATCGCAATGGAAAAGTTGCAAAATCTTTAAATCAAGTTCAGAATCGATAAGTTTTGGCTTGAACGAGATCAGGCTCAGCTAGGTCAGACTTTGACGTAGTCTGCCTTGGGCATCGCTGTCGCCGCACAACCTCAGCTCCCAGACGCCCGTTCTCTGCGGGCTTCATGTAACCTATTTGATTCGTCGATCTGTGTTTATCCGCTGCATGAGGCCAGATCAAGCCAGGTGAGAGAGCGACAACGTGCATATATTTGCCAACTTATCATTCCTACCAACGTAGTACCGGGCAAGGCAGGCACAGTCAATTGTCATGTCTTCAATAATTCGGCCACCAGCAGGACAACCCCAAAGCCGGAATCGGTAGCATCAACAATTTTACCATGTCTGATCATCCGATGACATTATGCTTCCTGTGTGGGATGATGTGGTCTAGTTGGTATAGTAGCTGCCCTGATTGCTCTCACGCAAGATGCATTCATTGTGTGGTAGAGTCGCAAGCAACGTCAGCTCCACGCCCGGGACCACCGGACTACCAATCTGCAAAATTGTCGACAACGAGCTTACAAAGTAGCATTTGTGAGAATAGAGAATGGAGAGGTAAAGGAAAGTCTCCCGGTACCCCTCTGTCCTCGCAGGGCGATGAAACTGTGCCGGACAGCCGCGAGGCACTTCGCAGATGCCATATATTTGTCTGGCAACACGACCAAAGTGACACGCAGTCCTACTTAGCCATACTAGACTCAGACGCTGATGCAAATTTCGTCGGTAAAGAGTTCATGGAGAAACTTGGGTTCGAAATTAGGAGATCAGATCCATACAAGGGTCCCTATGTGAAGACAAGTGTGGTCCAGTGTTTCTCATCGCCCAAATAGCTCTGAGTTGAGGTCCATGGGCGAGTCGTAAACAATACCAGCATCAATTCCTTGTTCTCGATGATGATACAACTGGCGTTGTATTTGGACTGCCGACCATACACGAATTGAAGATGTTCGAAAAGAATCCCGAATTCAACGGGATGACAATGAGCAAAGTCGACAAAGGTGAATTTCGAATTGTATGTATAAGCTCAGCATACTGACGAGGCGTATAGGGGTAGAAAACACGAAAGACTGAATGTTCGAATAGCAGAAAGGGGGAGAGCAAGAGGCAAGTCGATGATATGCGAGTCAACTTTGCATCCCAGTAGAAGTCCACACTTCCACGGCATGGTCCGAACCGATCTGGGACCAAGCATCATAAAAGTATTACCGCCGTAGGACGAATAGACGAGGAGAATATGAGTCGAGGTGGTGCACCAGAAGCTCGAGACGTACATGCTCGCAGTCGAACTAGCGCCAGACCTGAAGCATTAATGGTGACTCACGACAGGATCTATCCTTGAATCTTTTCCTTGAAGTTAAGAATGTTTTGCCTTTCGAAACGTATTCGATGCATCAACAGCGGTTGTAGGTCGGGGGCTTATCAAGTCACTGTATGTTCGTGATGATGAGGGATGAATGCGATGATGGGCCAGACGATTTCAGAGAGCAACGCAAAAGATGAGTCTCCTAGAGCTGCGTTTGTTATGAGGTTTGGAAGAGTAGCAAGATGTGATGCGCGGACATTATGCATTAGGTCCGCTTCACGAGGATTTGAGGATATTTTTATTTCTTGAAGGCAGGAAGGAGCGTTTGCGATTCTAAGTGCGAATGAAGGAAGGAGGAACGAACCAGTGGCCTTTGCCTTTTCCAAAATGACATGTAGTCTTAGTCTTCGGTGACGGTTGATTGTCTGTCTCATTGAGCAAATATTCTTTAGGATACGCTGGTCTCTCTTCAACATCACCATCACCATCGCCATCAATATTACCGAATAATCCATAAAGGCGTGTGTGATAATTGACCAACCGAATGCGCTGGACGCGCGATAGCCTCGCCCGCAATGTACTGTAGCCGATGAATTGCGACGAACAGACGAGCATTAGAAGCTATTATTGCAGTACGTCGCAAAGATCAAGGCGAATAGTTCAGCACAAATCCTGAAACGTCTTCGACACACACTCTCCTGTCCCTATTGACCTTCAGAATGAAAACAAATTGCCTATATCGCGATTGGAAGTCGGACAAGAAGACCAGACCCTCCCAAGACGAGCTACGCTATTGAACAATCAGTCGCCCTTGGGCTTGATCTCAGCACCTGATGACCCTGGGCGCGGACTTCTTCCACAGGTCCCGCGAGTCAATCTTCAACCTCCTACAACAATGCGCTCAGTTTCTGATACTACACAAAAGATTCCTGGACAAGCCTCGCAAGTCAGCCCGCAGTCAGGCTTCATAGGTCCTACGCCACCACAACGATTTGAAGACTACCAGTCTCACCATAGCAAAGTCCGTGAAGCTAGGGCGAGGGCCAGTTCATCGCAATCTTCCAGCACCAACTTCACTCCCTGACGACTGATGACGGCAGTCGCGCCGACCAAAATCCCGACGGCACCATAGAATTATGAGCGACTTCTCAGCAATAGCTGTTCGCCCTCTCGCGCATCGGCACACTTAAGCCTGAGGGCCCAACGCTGACGGAGATTGTAATGTCTGACATATCTACAACATTAATTGACTAGAAACTCACAGCGGTCTAAGCATGTGCAAGTAGCTGTGCCTTTGGATGGCGGTGATGATTTGTTTCGGCATCCGCTGCAAGCCAACGTGTCGAACCCTACCGAGAGAGAATACAATTTCAAGTGGATGAAACGGGATAGAGGGTTGCTCGTTGACTGCGAGGAGGGACATTAGAGAGCATAGAGTAATTCCTGAAGTTGTCAAGTTGTATTACAGAGGCCTTGGAGAGTTGATGTCGCTAGCGTATGGTAGTGGAGCATGCTGTAACATGAAAGGCTACTTAAGTACACAACCGGCGTTAGCTCAGCCACATGACGATCTCCTATCGATCACGACTTAATCTAGCAAATCAGAAACGCTGCGCCAGTGAATAAGCACTGCTTAAGTCAATTGACTTGTGGTTTAAATATAGAATATTTATTACAACATTTCTTTGATTTTCAAAAGAATTTCTTGAGAAAATATGAAAAGTAATTTTTCGGCTTTAGTACATTTCATGATCTAGAATTATAACAATACTACTTTGCATTTATAAATATTTGCCTTTCGGTTATAATGCCTCGGGCATAGTATTATATCTTGTAATGAAGGACTCTTACATCGAGATACGTCAGAGCTTCAATTTAGAAGCTCGTATTAAACTATTTGTTTCAAAATCTAATCAAATTTATTATTTTCCAAAACGTCCACTTAATTGCCTTTGGTCAATATAATCTTCAAATGAAATTGAGTTATTAGAATTAAGTTCAAAAGCGCTATTTTATCAGGTGATCAGCCGTATTAAAACGGCGGACGTACGCGTGATAAAGGGCTCACGACGACGTTTCCGCGAAATTGCAACAACGACCACCTACTCCTTCATCAGCTTCAACGACTGACGCGCGTGCTTCTTCAACGCCTGGGGCATCGCTGAAAGCACCAAAAGAATCGTCTGCATTTGTCGCATTTGTTTCCCCATTCCGAGAACGCGCCGACGTTGTGCAGCCTCTGGCGTGGCTGTTCAAATGCAACAATTCCTCTTTTAATCCGTGAGTTTCCGTTTTTACATTTCGCGCTGTCGCGCCAGGCCTCAGGCTCCTGTTACGCTTTTACCACCTACACCAGTTCATCTGGGCTGTTTACAGTCGTCTTGACTACCACGATTTTCTTCACTTTGAGCTTTGCACGGCTGCAGGATATCTGGCCTTCTGGCTTTTGTCTTTGCTGGTTATTTCGACTTTCTGTCAAGATGCTAATTAAGGTGAATTTACAGATATAAACGCACGTGATGTTCTACTTGCTGTAGACAAACAAGCTGGTCGATGGGGTTCTCAACAACCACCCTCTTTGACCAAAAGAAAGTGTTGAGATCTGGATATGGACTTCCATCTGAGTACTCTTCCTGGGATCTTGTAGACCTGAGAGGTTTTGCTGTACAGGAGGTCAAGATGCCGCCGCCAAGCACGATTGGCCAACAAAGTGCTGGTATTGGGAACTACCAATCTCCTTTGGGCTCAGGACCTAGCAGTGCTTCGTCTAGTACATCAGGAAGCGCTCGTACTTCTTCTGTGTACTCTTCGAACGCTCATGGTGTATCTTCGTCTATAGCCATGCCGCTTGGAAGCAACAGCCAGCCTCATCCTCAGCCAATTCGTCCCCCAAGCTATTCAAAGCCTTACACTTCTGCAGGAAATGGAACAGGAGCAAACGGTAATTCTCATTGGCCAACTTTCCCTGGTGCTCAAAGTCACGGTTCTACATCTCGGCCTCGATCTAACCCAGCCCCAAGACCTATTTTATCGCCTTCACCGGAGCCGGACTCGCGAAGCTTTGACAACAAACCTATGACTTCAACGTCTCAAAGCCAGACCGCAACATCTTCCAGTGTCTACGGTTCTCGAAAGGATCCTCAGCTCCAAGCCAGCAGATATGGCTACCCTGAGAGGCCTAGCCATTCAACCCCACAAGTTCAAGTCGGCAGTTCATCCAAGAGTCATGGACTTCTCCAGAGCGGTCTCCCACCACCAGCGACAGCACCATTTCGAGCTTCTGCAAACATCGCCCACCCCTCGCACTACCTGCAAAGCACTCTCAAGTTCTCAAGCACGCCAAAAGCAGCAGCCTCGCCCAGATCCAGCTTCCAGGTAGTCTTACCAACAAGTCCCGCCAAGTTCTATGGCACAGGTCCATACTCCGTGAAAGATACCCGACCCTACCTCTCAGACGCCACATCATCATCGCCCAGACGAGGTAGGCCACCCAAAGGTGCTAAAGCCAACAAAGCAGATGCATTGCCAAAGAAGCGCGGCCGCCCCTCCAGCAATAAGCCTCGCGCAGAACCCACGCCAAAAAAGCGAGGTCGCCCATTCAAAACAGTCGAGTCGGAACTAAAAGCTAAGCCCCGAGCTAGCTCTAGCGGTACTAGTACGCCTACGTACAAGAAGAAAGGTCGGCCGTTCAAAGTCCGGCATCAGCCTTTTATTCCGCAGCCTGAACCTATTTTCAACCGCTTTTTATGCGAGTGGAAGGGTTGCCAAGCCGAGTTGCAGAATATGGAGACATTGCGTCTGCATCTTCATATCGTACATCAGAAGCGAGAAAAAGGGAAATTGCCGTGCCTGTGGGCTAAATGTGGAGCGCAGAAAGTTGTTGAGGGAGAAGATGGTGATAAGACAGTGGTCGATGATCATCCAGTATTCTCGAGCAAGGAGGAATGGAAAGATCATCTGGAGGTGAAGCATCTGATTCCATTCTCGTGGTATATGGGCGATGGGCCTAAAGCTACCGATTTATGTAAGTCTGTTCTGTTTACGCCCTGACTACGCTTCAAGCATGACCGCGTACTTCTCTTTTGGTATCAGCTTAAACTACTCGCTAACAAAAACACAGCCGGCACGCCCAAAGGCACCATAAACCCTCTCTGGCTTAACGACTCACACGGCAACCAAGTAACACCTTCCATCAAAGGACAACCCCTCGAAGAAGGCCGCGCCAGCATCCTCAACAAGAAACGGTTCCGCAAGATGAAAGGCATGAACATCTTCAAGGAGAAGCAAGTCGCTGGCGTACAGGATCTAAAAGGTATGGCGGGTGGAATGGCACCACCTGCCATCTCAAGTGATGACGACGATGAGGATACGGGAATGGACGAGGCGGAGCCTGAAGTTGGAGATGAGGAGGGAGAGCTTGAGGCGGAGCTGTTGAATGAGAGGAGAGCAGGCGGGAAGCAGGTCGTGCGTCTGGTTGACGAGGATGACGACCATGATGCTGTCATGGATAGTGATGGGGAAGACCGGGACGGGGACGGCGATGTGCAGATGATGGGACCATGAACTTCGCGCTTTTTGCTTTTTGCTTTTCGCTTCGGTACAGCATTGCACTGTTACAATCTGCAACGTTGTAACATTCTGCTACCACTTCATATTGGTCTTTCGCGAAAGCATGGTGTTACAGAGCAGATAGCTTGGACTGGCCTGGCATGGCTTTTGGTATGGCGTGGTATATTACCTGATATTGCATGGCGCGCTGGAGTTTGTTGCATTATGGAGACTTTCACCCCCTCATAGGTAGCTCCGGTGGAGATAGATGGCGGGTAGAGAACATTGAGGGGTGTTGGGATCGTATGTATTATATCACTAGCCAAGGGTGGAGGCTTTGAGAAGAAATGCTACTTGAAGACAGAGTAGCTCGACTTTGGTGAAGAGTTTGCTCTTACAATGGCGCCGGGTAAGCTGAATGTGATAGCTCCACGGGATGGATATGACGAAGATCTTGGGAGTGGGGTCAGACAATGTCTCGTCCAATGGTGTTTAACAGAAGCTACGATCATTATCACTCCTAGCGGTTTGACTGTTTGTATTTGAGCTGTCTATTATGCTCATCGTGCAATGTAAAAAAAGTCTAGATAGAAGCTAAATTCAATCCCATTATCCAATCATTATATTCATCCCACCATCTGAAAACGCCAGATTCTCAGATCATGTTATCTCGTCACACCTGAGCTTCCAAGATATTTAGACCGCGTAGCCTGCCTCATCGATCTACTCGCTTCCAGTCGATATCCTTTCAATCCAGCTCAACCCCATTCAAGGCTTCGCTCAAAGAATCGTTCTGCTCCGGAACCTCCGGATGAACGCTGTTTAACTTCTCGTTGATCTGCGCGCCCTTCTCTTTCGCATCCTTGATGTTCGCTTCCGTCTCCTCGGCTTCGCCGTCGCTCCTGGACCCCTCGCTCTCCGTTTCTGGCGGGGTCGCTTCCCCGGTGGTAACCAGCGTCCTCCTTACGTGGTTCAGATTCCTCTTTAGCATGCACATCTCGATCGCAATACCTGGACCAAATGCGCATCCGACCACATAGTCCTTAACCTTGCCCCCCGGCGCAAGCTCATCCATGTCTTTCTGCCGCAGGCGATCCATCACCGATATTATGGTTGCTGAAGACGAGTTGCCGTGGTTGATATATGTGTCGTAGCTTGCGCGCATATGCTCTGCTGAGATGCTCATTGCGCGCTCAACGCCAGAGAGGATTGTCGCACCACCGGGGTGTAGAGCCCAGTCGAAGTCGGAGGCGTCTTTGTAGTTTGGGGGAAGGTTGGGGAGGGTGGATATGAGGTCTGAAAAGGTTGGCGATACGACTGCCGCGGCGAGTTTCGGAACTCGAGGGGAGAGAACGACTTTCCAACCTACATATAAGGGCAATTAGGAGCAGTTCCTGGGTGAAGATGGGAAGATATATACCTAAAGGATCGACATCAAATCCCAGATCTTGCTCAGTATCAGGAATCATCCTGTGGTCCCAGCCAAGTAGCTCGTACACAGGCTCTGCAACTCCTCCACCAATACCATTACTCAACACGAGAGAGCTCGCACAATCGCTGAATAGAGTAACACCAATTCTCGTCTCCTGGAGCTCGTTCACACTATCCAGTTCACTTCTCACCAACAAACTACTGATCTCTAGCGCGATAACCAATACTCTTGCTTTTCTTCCACGGAAACTACTTCCCAGTGCCAGGTTGGCCGCTGTTCGCAGACTCGCAAGACCTCCGCTACATCCAATGCCATGCAGCAGTACTTTCTCTACTGGTTGTGTTATTCCAAGCCCTTTGCATACGTAGTGGTCGAAGCCAGGGTTCGCGCTGTTCGTGCAAGTGGTCGAGACTACATGTGTAATATCTGCGGGCGAGATCTGT
Organism: Cadophora malorum; assembly: GCA_017365405.1. NCBI lineage: Eukaryota > Fungi > Ascomycota > Leotiomycetes > Helotiales > Ploettnerulaceae > Cadophora > Cadophora malorum. The sequence continues at coordinate 17,313 of JAFJYH010000159.1, read as the reverse complement.
GCTTCGTGGAGGGCTTTTCGAGCAGCTGTTACTGCGAGCGCGACGCCGTCTTTGAGGAAAATTTCGCAGAGCTCTGTGATCGTGGGTGCGCGGTCCATGTTCGCCATAGGGTGGTCTACTGTGCCAATTGCTGAGCGGCTGTCGATTCCTGTATAATTATTTATGGCGCGGACTTTTGTCATGCTGGGGGGTGTCAGTCAGGCTTCTATAGACATACGGGATGCTAAATGGGAGACGAACGCTGGTGTGTCTGGATAGTGACGTTTGCACAGAGTATCCAGAGCTTCTGGGTAGAGTTGATATGGAGGGTACTCAACTCCCAAGCCTGTGATAGAAAGATTGAGCTCTCCGAACTGGTTGTTCGTTCCATTTTGGGTGTCTTTGGAGGGCGACATGATTGCGGTGGTTTCTGCAGTCCAGCTACGGGCCAATTGGGGTTTGTGAAGCTGTATGAGGTTCTGCCAGAGTTCTCAATTGTCTGTGGTGTGTTGAGAAGAAATGTCCAGCTCAGCAAGACGGTCTATTGTAATTAAGTAATCGAACAGCTGATAATGCCGAGGCTCAGACAGTAAGGTTTGTATTTGAGAAGGTCGAGCTGTACCTCTTGATACGGAGAGTGGGTCGTGTGCCGTGGAGTGTGGAGGGGTGGTGCTGGAGGAGGCGGTCGAGTATGGAGGGGTTGATTACAACGACAATTGTTTGAGTGGTGGGAGAAATAAAGAAAAAACGGTGAAGAACAGGGCGAGAGCAAGAATGCAAAACTACTGATCCTGTTTTCTCTGTCTGCTTACAGCACAGTACATGCAAGAATTGGATACCGCCTGGGCTATCCTCAACAAAATCGATGAGCAGCAAACGAGTGACAGCTGTTGTAACGAAAGAGAGCGAGTGGCATTGTCACTGGTGGGCTTGGACCTTGGTTGCTGCCTCTGCTGCTTCCCTATCCCCTCGATCGCAGGGATGGGGTGCACCTGCAGCAGCTAGTGTTTGGCTCTCAGGCTCGGGACGGTTAGTGCGATGCCGCATCCCAGCCCTCGCCAGGACCTTGCAGCGACGACTTTTAAAGGGTTATGTCATCACGAGAATGCTCTCAAGCGCTCCTTATCAATACTTCGGGGCACATGCTTGAACAGGGAATATAGATTGAAAACCTGTCATACTGTTGAAGCAGGTTTACTTGGTCTCTTCTATGAAAAAAATGAGGTAAGTATATCTCTGCAAAAGTTAGACAAAAGGACTTCTGACGTGACAAGTTAATAAACACTAGGTAGGGCCTTTACCTCCGAAATGGCTTACGCTGCCGGGGTCCGAACTAGCTTACTAGCTTTTCCTTCGCATTTGAATGCGATACCTGTAACGTACTTCCGTAAGACTTCTCCAAAGGTCATTATTATGAGATTCTGCTATGCTTTTGCCTCCGAACGGCGCCTCAACGAATAAAATGTCGGACTTTCGATTCTTACTGCCACTGCCATGGTAGAATCCACAGGATCAGGACAAACTCATGGGACTGACATTTATCGACATGCAGTACCAATTCCTCCGCCTCAGTCGCGACAGCAGTGGAAAATTATCATCATCTATAGTCTTAATTGCTCAATCACGTCTGGACTCGAGCCAGTCCATCAGGATTCTATATTCTTGGATACTGGCACAGAATTGGTCTCTTCGTTGGCAGTACAATCCCAACTCGATAATCCGCTGCAGCTACAGTTAATAGTCACTTATTGGCAGCATGACATTATGTATAGTAAATTCCATCCACACTGTATGTCTTTGTTCTCGTGCGAATTCCAATATTGTATTCAAGCAGCTACACGGTCATCCATGTATCTGCATTCTGATGGCAGCAGCCATCGAGTGCAGTGGCGAGGTCTACTTTTGTTCTCTGAGAATCGGTCTCGAATTGCTTCTCAGCTACAGAAATCATCGGAACTCTTTCTATATTCTTCCGAAGATTTGCTTGTAGTACTTGGCATTTGCTTGTTGCGATTGAGAGGTTGCGAATTGGAGACAGGTCACGTGATCTCAAAGAAACTCTTTTCAACCCAGCATGCTCATTAAGAAGCTGGAAATTTGTATCTGTACTATATTTCAATGTCAATTCTTTATTTACTGAGGCTCTGTTGCTCGTCGATCTCCGTCGTGGGTTACGCAGTTTCCGAGATGCTCGTCGCTGGCAGATCGGATACAAAATGCCATGATGATGTCCCTCGAACACTTTATGGAAAAATCTGTAACCTTCAGTGCTTGAGAAGCAAGCACGGAGCAAAGTGGTATGGAAGCTCCTATGTGCTGGGTCACTTCGTGGCAATGGGATTCCATCGCAAGTTCTAGGTATTGATCGAGACCACACTATACCTAATCCGCGCCTTCTAGATGCGTCCGCGCTAACAAAATCTAGAAGTTTCTTAGCTTATATTGAGGTTGTAGTATCCCATGACGTATTTATTTTGGTAATTTGTATATCAGTCCCGTCAGCTTCCCATAGTGTAGCTACTTGCAATTCGAATCCGACTTCTGTATTTCGCCGGCAGATGTTCTGTTTCCCGCACTCACCCAACATTTCTTGCAAAATTCAAATAGCAGACAAGCAGAAATAATCTGTAGAAGAGTAGCATATATTTCGTAAAAGGTGCAGACGGAGTTTACGGCATTCTCGCAGACATGAACATGCCTTTGACTTTCAATTCTTGACCAGAAGATGCCTTTACTGAATCTTCTCGTATCAAAATAAGCGAGGTACCAAACAAACAATGTTATTTAATTCAAGTCAAACACTAAATAAGGCATAGCGCCCTGGCTAGACATAGGCCAAGCCCTACAATTTTACCCAGCTAGTCTTTCGCACCCAGCAATAGTAATAATCAATAAAATGAACTCAGTCTTGTGGTGCGGATATAGCTTCCACAGAAATTTGGTTCGCGATGAAGCCAACGAGTTCGGTACCACAATTGACAAGCGAGCAACCCAGTTCAGATCGCATCATCCAGTCGGGACGCCAATACGCACAGTATATCATGGAGCCAAACTCTCTGAAGAATCGGATTTCTGATCCCATCCAACTGTCTTCCTTGCGACAGTCCTTCAGCCTCCGGCTCATATCATTGACACGACCCCACGACCTCACAACATATATCAGAGACAGACAACGGTCTCCCAACAGTCATCATGGACCATCAAAAGTTCGTTGATCACTACGAGATCCTCGGCGTCTCTCGTGATGCGACGCCAGAAGATATGAAGAAAGGTTATAAGAAGATGTCCTTGAAGCGACATCCCGACAAGAACAAAAGCACAGATACCGCGACTAAAGCATTCCAAATGGTAAGTCCCCATCACGGCCTTTCACAGCACAATACACAAATTGACAGCCACATAGGTTAATCGGGCATATGAAATACTGTCAAATCCAGAAGAGCGCCGACTCTACAACATAGACTATGACCAACACGTCGCATGGACGAGGCGCGGAGACAAAAGTAAGCGCAAAGCTAGCAATGATGATAGTGATGACTCGGACGATGAAGAAGTACGAAAAGCAGCAGCGAGGTTTATAAACAAGAGAGCCCGTACTCAATACGGGGAGCAAGAGAGACCTGTTCCTGAGACCAATGCTCGTAGTTGCAGGACTGAAGAAATTTTTGGAAGGGAGTACTACAGGCCCAAGAGACCAAAGCTTTGGACTCCATACCAACATCCTGATATCAGGATCGTTGGTGATAATGGACGCTGGTGTTGGTAGACCATTTTTGGCTTTCCTTGCGGTTTTGTAATGTATCATTAATAATATATATGCTATTAAAATTGATGGAACCCCCTGCTCGAGTGTTGTGGGACTTTGTGCTAGATTAGTGATGAAGGCACCCTGTGGAATTGCCGAAGGTTCGGTGCTTCAGCGTGCGTGCTCCCTGAAATCTAGCGAGCGGGTCGCTAAAATTCTAGAGTTCGTACCTATCGGCGATAGCGCGAATAGCAGCGCTTCGTGAATAGGTAAGTACCACGAGACTAATTGAAGGTAAATCAAAATTCGCATCATGTTCCAATTCATGCACGATCTGTTGTCGAGCTGCAGTAAAGGTGAGGACAGGGTGAGATCCTGTGGTCCAAAGACAGCTTCAAATGGAATCAAGAACTCAATGGAGATGAAGACCAACTATTGCCTGAAGAATTCTTTCATGACATCAAAACATGTTGCTACAAATAAATGGATTTGTCTCCCCTTTCTTAAAAGCCTCTTATCGATATCACAATCATTTATTCTCGGCCGAGCAGCAGTCCAATGCCACTTGGGCGCTGATGCTGAAGTACACCGTATAGAGTGTTTTGCCTTAGTCCTGGCTGTGAAAGGTCAGTATGGGTTTTCCGGACAATTAAAGATGACATGAGAAAAAGAGAAAAGTAAGAGTGAACTTGCTACGTCCTCAGGTGAGGTGTATATATGTATTAGGGTGGTATTTTGGGACCTTGCGTGTCAGATCAGGGCAAGGAAGTCCCTGGGATGGCCTGGTTTTGTCAATATTGACTGAGAGATAGGGGCTTAAGCGAGCTTTGGAAGTGGTCCAACAATGTGGACTACCTAGGTATCTTGCGCCTCTCATAGACTAGATTCTCGGGTCACAAACAAGAAACCGTGAGTGGAAGTCAAAGTCGTATCGTCTAGGGCTCGGTTCGCGGGCTGACTAACCTTGATGTGGGGAAAGCTTCCAGAATAAGCTTGCTTCCCAACGTCCAGACTGATCGAGTTTCAATCCCACGTCCTGAGCATCACAAATCGAGGGCATATGCAATATTCATCGTACTCGACGAGGTCCGGAATCTGGAACAAAAGCAGCTTCGCTCTTCACGTTGGGTTCTCATTGTCGGATATCACACGTATAGTGACCTTATCCCCCAACCTCACACTTCCAAAACATGCCCATGTTCAACCCAGCATTTATATTTCACGCTCTCCTCGAGGTCCCTGCCTCACTCAACTTCTTCTTCCGACCAAACGAGCAACTCTCATCAGCAGCTCCGCAGGCTCACGCTCTGATACGTCAATATGCCGTCCTGCTCATGAGCTCGAATATCGTTGCGTTGATATTTGCTTTCCGGCCTTTGGATGAGACGAGTAGAAGAGTGGCTGGTGCATTGGCGGTATATCATGCCGCGCCACTGGTGAGGGCTGTGGGGAGGGTTGCTTATCAGGGAGAGGGGTATGGAAAGGGATTGGGTGGGCCATGGGCTCATGCTGTGTTGCATGCCGGGGCACTGGGAGCTTTGGGGTGGTTGCTTGTCGGGTGGTGAGTGTAGCAGTGTGAGAGGAGCCCACGGCTCTTTGCTGATTTGGAGATCTTAGAGAGGGCTGCATATGTACCGCAAGTAATCATCTTCTTCAAGGAAAACTTCTCAACCAGTCTGGACTCTCTGCTACTTTGACCACATGGCATTGAGGAAATTGAATCAGTATATGTTCTCGAATTGTTCTTCATCATTATCATGGGTATCGAAGCTAGCTTAATCAAATGTGACCTTTTTGCCTTGGAATGTAGCAGTTTGCTTCTCCTCCTTCGCCTTCTTCGCAGCTTGCCAACTGGGGTGCAGCACGCCGACATCGTCTCTCTTCTTCTCCCGGGCCCTAGGCTCCACAGCAATAGCATTCTCCCCCGTCACCTGGCTGAACTCACGCTGTCTTCCTCCCCTATCACTGCCACCTCTGCCTCTCGCACCAAATCCTCCGCCTCTGCCCCTTCCACCATCGGTCGCACCTCTCTTCGCATCCCATCCATCACCCTTCTTCTTTCCCATCTCTGCAACAGGCGGTAAGCCTTTCTTGATATGGTTTGCACCTGACCCATGCTTCTTTTCAGCTATAGCTCGTCGTGCCATCTGACCAGGCCTGTTCTTCTTGACTGGAGGAGGAGCATCGTCAAAATCCGATGCAGATGATTCAGATCCGGACCAATAGCCAGCGTTCAGACTTGGCAGAAACGTCGAGCCTCTCGGAGCACTGATAGGCCCCTTTGGTTTCGAACCTTTCTCTCGCCGTTGTCTTATCTCTGGAGATTGTGACTCGGTGGCCTGAGCAGGTGAGTCGGACGAAGCCGAGGATATTAACAGTGAACGTCGTCTCGGCTGTATAGAGTTTCTTTCAATGGCATATTCGTCTTCATCAAAACTATCCTCGTCAGAGGACCCGCCTAGCAGAGCATCATACCGAGCCAATTCTGCCTCCGAGTTCATATCCTTGTCCTCGCTATCCTCATCATCTCCAGGTGATTCAAATCCATCCCAAGCAGGCTCTTTTGGAGATGCCTTCTTCGACTTGGACTCCCTACTTTCTGCCTCGATAACCTCAACAGCCTCATCGTCCGTATCTATTCGTCTCGAAATGCCCAGGTTTGGTTGCTTCAGTATTCCTTTGACCTCCTCCTTCTTCCCTCCCTTCCCTTTTGTAGGTGCTGCAGGTGGTGGAATTCCCATTGCAATATACATTCCGGTTATGATCTGCGGCATCGCATCCTTGACTGGTTTCGTATTCGTCATCCCACTCAACACATTGTTCGATGCTGCGATCATCTCCTCCGACATATCAGGTCTCGGGACCACCTTCCTGACCTCGTCTGGCAAGACATCGCTCTCCGCGAGTCTCTTGATCTTCAACAACGTCTTGTGTAGGTGCGAATCTGTTGCCTGGTCCAAATTGATCGCCTTAAGTGCCTCAATTTCTCGATTGATCCGTACAATATCCTCGCTTTTATTCTCCGTCTTTGCGATCTTCAGTCGATTTCCCAGTTTCTGCCGCTGGAAGCCTTTCGCCGTTTTGAGAGCTTTATGCAGCAATTTCTTGCTCTGAGTAAGCTTTTCTTGTGCATCTACTTTGCGCATATGCTGGACACGATCGCCTGTACCATCAAAGGTAGTTCTCTTCCGTTTCGGCATTGTATGTGTATTTGAAGATTGTTCACTCGGTCTGGCAAGAAAAAGTTCAGCCTTGTGATATTTTGGTTGACGCTTGCCCGAAATTGGAGTGGCAGAACTTCACCGCCAAAGTGGGATGAAGTCAATATGTCAGCGACCATTGACTCATTCTTGAGCTTGAACTAGGAACAATCAAATGAAGCTGTTGTAAGTAGCCGATAAGTGAAGATTTATTTTACCTTCCACCAGTTTTCCAATTCTCAAATTCGATCATGATGGCGACCACTTCAATCCAAGCATCAAATTTATTCAATGTGAATGGCCTTGTCGCGGTGATAACAGGAGGCGGTTCAGGTAAGTCTCTGGTGTTGCATTGAATTTCCGAAAAGTATATTAATAGCATTTAGGGATTGGATTGATGATGGCAAGAGCTTTGGCTCTCAACGGTGCACACAAAGTGTACATAATAGGCAGGCGGAAAGAAGTCCTCGACAAAGCAGCCCAGTCAGTCAACACAAACAACATTATTCCCCTGGTCGGCGACGTCACATCGAAAGAAACACTATCTTTCCTCGTGTCAACTATCAAAGCCGAAGTTGGATATATAAATGTTCTTGTTGCCAACTCAGGAATACTTGGTCCTCAAAAATCCATGCCGCTTACAGCCGAGTCGAGTATTGCCGATTTCCAGAAAGCATATGGAGAAGCCAGTTTCGAGGATTACGCAAGCACATTTGAGTTGAACACTGTTGCTGTTTGGTTTACAGTTGTTGCGTTTCTTGAGCTTCTTGACGAGGGAAATAAGAAAGGAAACGTCGAGCAAAAAAGTCAGGTTATTGCTACGAGTAGTATTGGTGGCTTCAATCGTGCTGTGCCGGGTGGATTTGCATATGGGCAGTCGAAGGCTGCTACGACGCATCTGATGAAGCAATTAGCAACCGGGCTCGCTCCGTTCGGAATTAGATCCAATACTCTTGCGCCAGGGTGTAAGTCTGCTGTTCATATGTTGTGTGGCTTGATTTATGCAGCTCACCGTCAAGTGACGGTGCACAAAACTCGAATCATCACTGTTCATTCTGAATTTTTCATTCTGCCTTTGCCTTGAAGTCCACTATTTCCCATTTCCAGCTGTGTCTGACGTTGAAAAGTGTTTCCCTCCGAGCTAGCAGCCGGCATCATTGGTGATGGCGTATTCCCACGATCTGTAATTCCTCTCGAGAGGGTTGGCACCGAAGAAGACATGGCCGGCGTTATGTTATTCCTCACTAGCAGAGCTGGGGCATACTTGACAGGTACAGTGCTGCTTGTTGATGGAGGAAGATTGAGTTTAATGCCTGCAACTTACTGAAGTTACATCCAAGTGGTGTGCATACACGTGTTGGGACAGATCCATTACAGAGTACCCTTACACAAGATAAAAAATACTTCTACCTTCAGCTTCTTTCAGGTGCCAGAGTCTGGGTTGATCTTCGTTGAAGGACCGAATGCGTTCTTGAATGAGGATGTCGCTGGCTGACCACTGAATGGAGGACTAGTGTAGGCTGGGCACAATCCATACCAGGAAACACCTCCAACATCCTGCAGAACTACCGCAGAAATTGCCGAGTAGAACAGGTCGAAGCTCATTCGAAGCCACCAAGGACGGAGCTCCACCTGCAGAGTTTTCTTGCTCTTGATTCCAACCTGGACTCCATAGTTGTGGGCTGTGTCACAATCTAAGAATATGAGGCTGAACATGTAGCATCATGCACATATGCAAGCCATGCTCTTTCTTTAACGTCTCACGAGGGGAGAAGATCTTTCTGCTGCCCCACATATTCTAAACAACATTTACAGATTATGGAAGGGTCACAGATACACGCTTTCATGGTCAGTTGATAGACTGGAAGTAATGAAGTTGCAAATAGCTTTACATGTCAGACATGATTAAGGTATGGCTTGCAAATACAATTAGGGGTCTGGTAGATCTGCTCGGCCAAACTACCTATTTAGCCTCCGGTCTCACCTGTGGCACTTCCGCATGGGATCATCCGACAGTGTTCACTGTCAAGGATTGTGAGCCTCAGGGACCTCGGAATATGCCTATTTTGGAGAGGCAGAATGAAATACATGCACGTACCGGCGAGAGTCTGGTAGCCGCCTTGATCGTTACCCCTTTGGTAGGAATCACCCGAGATCCCACGATAGCAGCTACGCTTATCGTCACCGTGGCTGCACGACCGTCGGGCATTTGACTGTTTACAGACCAGTGTCGGTACAGATCGAGAGGCCCCCTCTGACTCTAGGAATAATGATGATCGAAGTCTAAGTCTTCAACTTGACTTGTACTCGCTGCCGCCGATCTGTAAGCAATGCGTGCATGGTCACGGCTAGAAAAGCCGTTCCTCCTAGCCCAAAAGATTTACCAATAATTCGCTTACTTTCATATAAAGTTCAAGATTACTTTCCATACGAGTATGGATCGGAGGCTCCCATTTACCAGCCGCATCGGTACGAATGGCAATACTTGGGATACAAATCAGTCATATCGGTTGATGTGACTTGTACCTGAGCCTAGAGCGCTGATCGAGCAAAACTGCTCGTGGCCATTTGACTCTCACCAGTCCCCACTGGGAATTTATACAAGAGACACGGCTGGTATATTAAGATCACAGATAGCATGGAGCTTGGGTTCATCTTTGTTCTCAACCCCAGACTGGGTATCTCGCTTAGCGGTGGCTGCAACAACAGAAAAAAGAGAGGCACGAATGACTCTCGGAACCCATCCGACCCAACATTTGATTGAAAGAAATCCTGTCTGCATGGACCTTGGGCAATCTATGAATCCATTATATCAAACTTCTTCCACTGTTCATTAGCAGATCTCTTAATCTCAGGCTAAAGTCGTGGATGGACGTTCGCTGCAACGAAAAATCAGGTGCAGATGCAATATGGTCACTGTATACAAGAGATAATAAGTACATGGGTGTGAAGTTATTCCACATCGCATGCCCCATGGAACAATCTTACAGCCGGCTTGGCGAGTTTTCTATCAACACTGGAAACTCGTTATAACCGTGCATGAAGGGACAAGCAGGCGAAGTTAAAGGAACTTCCACTTTCAAATAGAACATACATCTGTGAACAAGCCACGAAATACAGAAGGGAGAGGGCCATCCCTTTGTATCATCAACATGTTTCAAAATCGATTGTCTCTTTCGGCAATCGAAGACACATGAATCGTTGTCATGAGAAATCAGACACTGCGATTCTTCCAAAAGAATAATGGGAATTCTGAAAGCCCCCTCGGCGGGGATGAATTGAATCCTTGAAATGTAATATGTCGGGTGAAAGACGACCCTGGGGCTGAAACCCCGCCGGCAGAAGGATCTTCTGTTTCCCCGCGCGGCATCTCCCCACGTTCGGCCCCATCGGAGCGAGTGGCGCAAATGGTTCTCAGCATCGGGCATTTTCAAGCAATGATCTACAGTCACAAGCATCCTTGCGACCTTCGAGAAACTCTTGACGCTGCCAAAATTAGTAGCGGCGCAGGCTTCAGGAAACCTTACTAAGTAGTGGAAAGATCAAGCACATAAAATTCTTCCTGGAAGTAGGAGACCTTCTAAACAGCTGCTTGAGATGTGATCGTTCCATTCATGTCCTTGGGCCATAATCTCAGACAGTAAACCAGATAGATATTCGGAAGGCAAATGCAATGAGCCATAACAGACGAGCTTAAGCCCCTCGATCATGTAAGGTACCAAGATATGAGGTCTTTAGGCTGTTATGCCAGAATGGATGCTACCGAAGTCCTAGACCTATCGCAAGAATGGCACTCACTTTCGAGGGTTAAATCGAAACAATGAGGGTCCATACTTAGTGCTCGTTATCATATTGCCCCTGTATACTTTTCTGTTTGCTCATGCAGCCTGCGGCTCCCAAAAACGTTTCTCCGCGACAGCCTTGTTTGGATTGGCAAGTGACTTGGCGTGTACCTCAGGCGGCATATGCAGTGCTGTCAATATGGCATAAACAACTTCAACTCGATGAGGGCATGAGATTGTGGGTCAACTGTTTATTCCGGCTGCAAACACTCCGCCGGGCTGTCTCCCCGCGTTTCCATGCCTCGATGAATACACTATCAAGTGAGCTAGCCCACACGCGAGACAGAAGAGAGGGAATTCCATATAAAGTCTGTGGGAGTACACCATCAGGACTTTCTCTCAGCATCCGAGAACAGCAACATATTCCTTCATCATGATATCCTCTGCACTTGCTCTCGCTTCCCTCTTCCTTGCTGCCAGCGCGCAGCAGGCTGGTACACTCACTACAGAGACCCATCCTGCTCTCCAAGTCAGTGTCTGTACTTCAAGCGGATGCAAGACTTCAGCTCAGTCAATTGTCATCGACGCAAACTGGAGATGGCTTCACACCACCTCTGGCTACACCAATTGCTACACTGGCAATGAATGGAACGCAACTGTCTGTCCTGATGGAGCAAAATGTGCCTCCAATTGTGCTTTGGATGGAGCAGATTACTCTGGCACTTATGGTATCAGCACGACCGGCAACTCTCTCAAGCTCAATTTCGTCACCAAGAAGGACCAGACCAACGTCGGATCCCGAACATACTTGATGGCAGCTGGTAGCCAAACCAAATACCAAATGCTTAAGCTCTTGAATAAGGAGTTCACATTTGATGTGGATGTGTCCAACCTCCCTTGTGGACTGAACGGTGCTCTTTACTTCTCGGAGATGGATGAAGATGGTGGCATGTCAAAGTACTCCACGAACAAGGCCGGTGCCAAGTAGTATGTACTCGCACCTCCTGCCTGAGTGGACTCAAAACTAAGGCGGACCATGACTTCGAGTCTTGGTTTGGAAGAGCATCACTGACTCTGAATTTGCGCAGTGGTACTGGTTACTGTGATGCCCAATGTCCACAGGACGTCAAATTCATCAACGGACAGGTAATTATGCCCATACTTCAGTGTCTGACTCTGATGTTTGAATCGCAAGCTAATTTGCATCCTTAGGCCAACTCCGTTGGGTGGAAGCCATCCGACAACGATGACAACGCTGGTGGCGGACAATACGGATCTTGCTGTAACGAGATGGACATCTGGGAGGCGAACTCTATCTCCACAGCATATACTCCGTGAGTTACTCCCAAAGACTGATGCGTGTCCATTGCTGATTTTACCGAAAAGCCACCCGTGCTCAGTCGTCGGACAGACCAGGTGCTCAGGAACGGACTGCGGCATTGGTGCCAGATATTCATCAATGTGTGACGCCGATGGTTGTGACTTCAACTCTTACCGCATGGGTGTCCTCGACTTCTACGGAAAGGGCAAGACGCTCGACACGACTAAGAAGATGACTGTTGTTACCCAGTTCATTACCAACGACAACACCGATACTGGAACACTAGTTGAGATCAAGCGCTTCTACGTCCAGAACGGTGTGACTTATGCCAACCCAGAGTCAGCCATTCCTGGAGTGACGGGTAACTCCATCACTGACGAGTTCTGCGAGGCTCAGAAGACTGCCTTTGGTGATAACAACATCTTCAAGACCAAGGGTGGCTTGGCTGTCATGGGTGCATCCTTGAAGAAGGGTGTCGTTCTGGTAATGTCGATCTGGGATGACCATACCGCAAACATGCTCTGGTTGGATGCTCCTTACCCACCTACCAAAGATGCCAGCGAGCCAGGTGTCTCCCGAGGAGAGTGCAGTAGAGATTCTGGAGATCCAAAGGTTGTCGAAGCCGAGTCCCCAAACTCATCCGTTACCTTCTCCAACATCAAGTGGGGTCCTCTTGGTTCCACCTTCAAGGCTCTTTAAACGCACCTTCAACCATTAGCATAGCGATCTCAATAATCAGTATTAGATCTCAGAGGATATTTGTACATACATCAGACAGCTAGCCTGTAGATAGAGTGTGGTATCGGCCTTTTCTTTCCTGTATCTAGTTTCGCCAAGTTTGAAATGGGTGGCTTATCGGTGGAAAAAGGCGTGAAAATCAAAACAGAACACATTCTTTTCGATTCAAAGAGTGTACATCCGCATCTTGGTGAAATAATCGCGAATGGTCAATCCGCGGTCGAGGTTGCGGCCGAAAGAGCACTGCGATGGACTAGAAGCTAGTGAGTCTTATACCCCTTAGGATTCGTCGACGCCACAGATAAGTAAAAGCTGGTTCTTGCATTAGAGTGTAACGATTGGATACGTGGCATTGGAAGTGGAAGCTGCTGAAATGGTGAGCATGCTCGTTCTCTTCTCGATGATGGATGTTGGCAGACAGCGACAAATGAATGCCAATAGGGAGGTCAAAGTGACGCTAAACCCTTTCGGCATATCACGTTTTCGTCTCTCCAATGTCTCCCCTTCCTCCACTCCATGCTCTTGGCAGCCGTCAGAGATATGTACTCAGTACGACAGAGTCAAGGCTTTCATTACTTACGCGCTGTGGCTATTGTAAGGTCGGAAAGCATTGTGTGCCTGTATGGCTGGATTTACACAGACATATTTGCGACTTCTGTGACTGTGGCAGTCGGGCTTGCCTCCTGACCCGACTGACGTCGCCGTCCTGATGCTTCCAATTGCTCTTACCCAGTCCCTTACCCGGCTGTGGCGCCAAACAATATTCAGCTGCCCTTGGGTTTTCAGAGAGTTGCAATGCAGGAGATGGCCGCTGAGAGATACTTGATTGACGCCTCGGAGTCCTCGGACCTCTGGACAGCCATATCCAGAGACCCGCGTGTAGATCTCGATCTTTCGAGGCGTTCGGCTGGATTTTTAGTTCGCATGTTAACCTTGAAGTTAACGCTCTCTTCAATTCCTCTCAAGTGCTTGCTTTTCTTATGGTCTGAAAAGCAAGTTGAGGCTTGAAGACGGCTGGATGTGGCGGCTCTCGCTACCCCAGAACCCACTGGCGACCCCTACCCTCGAGAACTTTGTGCAACACCAACATATCTCGACCTATAGCGGCTTTCATACTGAGTCCCGAGATGGCGTCACTTGGGATCGTTTGTGCCGATTTTCTGGTGTCTCACAAAATGCCAACAATCGGTGTCCGCATTGTCGAGAATGTTGAGGTTCGAGGTGCGCCCGGTCCAGTCACCTCGTACTTCATGCTGTGTGTCTAGTGGCGCATACCCAGTTTATTTCCAACTTAGAAAGAGCCGAGTCATTGTTGTGAAAGGAGCCGGTTCTTGCACAGATCCACTTCTGTGCTGTGTGATCCCGAAGCTGTGTGACGCTGACCTCCAGTTGGTGTTTTGCTCCAATGAGCATGGCTGTCGGATTCTTTGACAGCCACTTTATGCGGTACGATCTAACTGACTGTCAGGGCTGGTCTATTGATCGCTCTCCACAGGTTGGCCTTTATGGGATGCGTGCGGGTCCAGTGTAGGGAACACAAGTCACTTATTTTGTTATTCAGGTCTCTGAAGACGCATCTGGTTACTCAGTCTTCGAATATCCGCATGGGCCCGTTCGCACACGTTCGAGAGTGTTGCACGACAGCCTTTCAGGTCGAGGACGGCCCAGGAGAAGAGGTAAAACTTGTTGCTTGGGTGTTGTATAACTATGACTCCCCTCACTTTCCGATTATGCAGGCTATCTTCGATAAGTACACTTTCAACTGGAACCCCAACGCTCAACAATGGTTTTCCCCATGCGAGAAACGAGGGCGGGTACGGTATTCTCGGTGATCCTATCCCTACTGTCTATGGCTACATTGTCTGTATGCTTTGGTGGGCTTTCCCTTCGCGTCTATACAACTTGTACTGACACAAAATAGCTCGTCGAGTTCAGAACGTCCGGAACTGGAGTAGCTTACCGCTGGTGTGCTGGCGTATGTCATTAATACTCTGTTATACACGGGAAGGTCTGCTGAGAATGTGCAGTGATCTTGATCATCTACGCGGATTCCATTATTTTTGTTTCGGGAACTGCAGTCTTGTCGCAAGGTTACGGAGTAGACTCATCGCAGTCAATATGCTCTACTGCTCTACTTCTTTGCCTGAGTTGCTATATGACAACAAAGGTTTGGCTCGTCCTTATCCTTCTTGCTGGTGCCGAAAAGCTGACATTGTGTAGGTGGTATGTCGGATGCTTCAAGCCCTCTATTGCGGGTTGTGCTGACCGGGAAAGTTTATCTATTACTTCCTTGTGGAACGCGTTGTACGTCTAGTTACCTCATTTTCTCTGGTATGTACTGATATTCCCTTACAGTACATCGTCCGAAGAAGCTCAAATTCAAGGATGAAAGATAAGCTCTACTTGTTTAATTCTTTCGGCATGCTAGTTCTATATCTTGTCGTCATCGCACTCAACTTTTACTTCCGATTCGCAGACTATGAGAAAGGATCTTGTAGGATTGGAATGAAAAAGGAATCTATGATACCTCTCATCGCATTCGATATCCTCGTCAATGTAAGTTGGAATGTTGGCAACTCAAAGTATCCGCTAATGACGACAGGTTTATCTGACCTCTTTGTTTCTCATACCTCTGCGCTGTGAGTACGGCACAGAGACAAACAGACCAGGGCTTGATCACTGACGATTCTTAGCCCTCTATTCCTATAAAACAAATCGAAGCTCCCAAACTCGCACAGTGGCACTTCGCACTTTTGTTGGCAGCTGTTGCACCTTGACATCAAGTGTCGTGTGAGTTTACGCCGTATTGAACCTCCTCAAATTTGTGACTGACAAGTATGCAGTAACCTAACAGTAGTAATGGTCCTGAATGGGGAGCCAGGCTGGATATGCCTGATTTGCTGCAACATTGATAGCAAACATCCCCATCCCCTACACTCTTAGTGCGGCCAAGCTAACACAACCCCTTCTCTAGTCCTCTTCAGCGTTCTAGTTCTCCATTGGATAACATCCAAAGACAATGCCTCAACACTCGCCTCGCCTTCCCCGAACCTCCAACCCTCTGGCCCAAAAACGCCCACGCGTCTCGTTCCCCGTCCACCCATCTCAGATGTGGAAGCCTACCACATGGGATTGCGAGACCTGAGTCGCAAGTCTGGCGTCACAACACTGGTGACCGCTAAAGATTACGATGATCTGGAGCTGGAAAGGATCAGTACTTTGCCACCGAATGTGGTCACCATTGAGACGGAACATATTAGGGAGGTCAGTGAGTTGAGACCCGAGACTGAGGGGAGCGGAAGTGATGTGGGGTTGCAGAGGGTGAGGGTTATCGCGAGTAAGGAGGAGTTGTTTGGGAGGGAGACATGCTGATAAGAAGATGTGGATTTGTCCCTTTTTTGGGTACGAAACTTTGTCCGAATGAGTTCTGACTCCTTTTGGATTAGCAATTCTCTGCAAGGAATTTCCGTTGAGGATCTCATAACCTATATGTATAGCTGAAGCAACATCATGCTTAAACATTAGTCTCCCAGTCTGTTACGTGCTAGTACGCCCGAAATCTGTTCGCTAAATCTATTTCCGCACTTCAATGTCAATAGCCTACTGACGACCTCGGACCTCCGATGAGTAAGCGAGCCGCTTGCCGGGTTGGATAATGCCAACATCACTGACTTGAAGAAGGCTTGCTTTACTGTGCATCAAGTCTATTATGTAGTAGCCCAAACAAAATTTCGATAGGATATTGGTGTCGAAAATGCCGTGCTACGTGGGCAAGTGAGAAATGATGCAATCCGCAGCAGTCAAGAAGAGCGCTATATAAGCCAGACTCTAGCTTGCATTTCCTCACAAACGCACCCAGAAGCTATATCTCAATTAGACAATTAAATTCTCGTTCGAAAATACTTCTTAACTCCACGATCTCTTCAACCGACGAAAGTAAGCAAGCAAAACATAACTAGCATTCTATCTTCAAAGCACCTCCATAATGTCGCTCCCGACTACAATGCCAGCCATAACCCTCCTCACGCCTCAAACCTACGACCCTCACAACCCTCCAACATCTCTCACACTCACCACTCTCCCCGTTCCCATCCCTTCTTCATCCCAAGCCCTCCTCCACATCACCGCCACAGCAATAACACCCTACGAGCTCTCCTGGCCCATGCCAGTTACAACACCACGCCCTCGAATCCCAGCCCACGATGTCGCAGCAATAGTCATCTCGTCACCATCTGAGCATTTCAAGCCCGGTGATAGAGTCTTCGCTTTAATGCCTCCGTTTACAGGACAGGGCGGACTAGCCGAATTTGCTGTTTGCGATGTTAAATTTCTCGTTAAGATTCCCGAGGGACTGGGGGATGTAGAGGCGGCGAGCGTACCAAGGGCGGCATTGACTGCTGTACAGGCTTGTGAACGGGCGGATTTGAAGGAGGGTGAGAGAGTTCTTATAACGGGTGCGACAGGTGCGGTTGGGAGAATGGTGGTTCAGGTCGCGAGGAAGATGGTGGGGGAGAAAGGGGTGGTGGTTGCGGTTGGTGGGGTGGGAGG
>JAFJYH010000158.1:0-102395 GCA_017365405.1 Cadophora malorum | reverse complement strand
GAGGGAGGGAGGGAGGAGCTTGTTGGTCTGGACTCGTGACATGTGGCTTGTTGTTGTGCTTTTCCAATCTGAAGAAAGGGATGGGTTAAGTTGAAGCGACGGACGCATGTGGGTTGATGCGGGGTTGATGCAATAGTGAAATGGCGACAGTGGAGATGAGAGGATATGTTTCGAGGTGTTACGAGATGACATGAGAGACTGAGTGAGTGGCAATGGCTGACTTTGCTCTCCAGGATAATCTCGTGCAAGCACTCTTCCTGGCGCCGCTTTTTGTATGGATGGAGGTGTTATTCAAGCTCGGCTACAGGCCTGAATTGAGGAAGAGGTTGGAAGAGGGTGTGAGAAAGGAGTTGAGGAGGCTGGCTGTTGCTAAGGAGGAGAAGAGGTTGAGAGACGCGGAGGCGAATGCTGGGGAGAAGAAGGGGGAGATGTAAACTTCATGAGTGGAGGTGGATAGTGAGAGTGAGGGAGTTTGATGCTTTATTGGATGTAATGAAAGGGAGATTTTTGGCAGTAGAGGCTTGAAAGAAGATGGGATGGAGAAGATGTGAGGAGATTTGCTTCGCCCCTGCTTGATGATAGTTTGATAAGGTGCGGTTACTTGCTAGGATGAATTATAAACGATTGCGAATGCAGCCAGGCTGAAAATTGATGTAAAGATCATTTGCGTTGCATTTAAATAGGGAGAACATGGTTGAACGAGTGCTTTCCGCGCGAACCATCTGAAATGGAGATCGCTTTTGCAATAAAAGGTTCATAAATCGAAAAGATAAGCCAATAGAGGAGGACGAACTGCCTTCCTCTTGGCACCCATCAATACCAGCCTAACGAATTGTAAAACGTTTCACTGGAAGTTGAATTTGCATTGAAAGTGCGCAGAGGAAGACGTTTCCTTCAAGGAAGTGTTATGCTTCTTTTTAGCGAAGCAGCGAACTCGAACAAGGAGCAGCGAAGTACTCGATCTTGCTTATTTCGGGATTCAGACGAGTAAGGAACAATGCACCTACTTATTAATGTCTCGGTAAACATTCCGGTCGTTGAATTTGACTTCAGAGCCCCAGAAATATTGGCCACGATCCCCCGGAATGAACCACTAGCTCGCTGTCAACATTTGGGTCTTCGGCTCGTCCTCGGCGGCAGAAGCAGACAAGCTTCGAACTCCCCATTCCTCGAAGACTAAATACTCAATATTATGACATCATCTATCGATGCTTAAATCGGGATCATTTCCCATCGGAAGAAATGCTCCTCGAAGTTTATCTATTTCATCTCATCCCCCCCTCATTTCGGCACCGCCACAAGACGCCCTCGCTTCCCCACAAACCACTCTGCCAGTCAGGAACCGGTGGCGCATGCGACGCAGCTAAAGGACGCCGCCTCGTCAGCCATCATAACCCAAACATCATTCCAAAGGAAAAGGTCTAGACTCTACGCTAGATTCCCTTGGTCGATGAAATTGAACGCGGGTCGCGATTCCCGAGGTTGCAGAGATCATCGAGAGCTTCATGAAGTCATCGTCGATCGAGATTCGTTCGAGATGGAAATTGCAGGGCGGAAGAGGATTGCCTGCCGCTGTCATGAATGGCAGGCCTTCTTGGTTGCAGATGGACGCATGGGTGTCGTGTGGTTATTCATAGGGAGCTGAAACTCAAAATCATGCTTGCTTTTAGGTCAGAGTTGCTACAACAAATGTGTGATGTAAATCTATGTTTGTACCCGCAAAACAGTCTGTCGATGATGATGATGATGATGATGATGGCTGCTGGGAACACAGAGTGGATGTCTCACATGCACGGATCAGCGCAAGGGTAAGCAATACCGTACGTCAGAGCTTCATGGGAATCCCGAATGCCATGAATATCTCGGCACAACACAACCACCAAACCTCTTCCACCAACTCCCAAGATGAAAATTTGAAGATAAAAATCCAGACACGAAGCTTGACGGCTATCTGCCCCTGAATCGTGACGCGCATATCCTAGGTAGTCACCCGTGATCCGGATGATCAATATTCAGATGTAATAGTTCCCTGTCGCTAAGCCTGGAAGAGCGGAAGACAGGGTCAAGGATGAAAAGCGGCACTGGGGAGAGTTTCCCTTGGCCATGAACAGTGGAGAGAGCCACAGTTTGGGGAGCTTGGGAGCTTGGGAGCACGAATTGAACGAAGTGGCGTCTCAAGGAACCAATAAGAAGTTCATAGCAACGTGGGAATGAAGGAGACGAGGATGAATGTGAAGCTCTAGCTTTGTTATGACGTCGACAGATATTCGCGTCAAGCTAGCCGAAAGACAACGCCCCTGGCAACCAAACAGCTGCGAAGGAAGGGTAGAGTAGCCAGAAGGAGAGCAGCAAGCAAGAAAAATTGCGTGTCTCTGTGACAAGAACGGCCAGAAAGGGGCTGATCTCATCTCATTTCTGTGATCTCACAAGCCAGAAGCCACCCTGTCTACCGGTTCTGCGCTGCTCTGCTCTGCCAACCAAGCCAGTAGTACTGTCATACCAAGCTGGAAGGGAAAGCACTACTCACCAGCCAGCCAGCCAGGGTCTCGATCATCGAGCAAACACAAAGACCTCTCCCTCCCCGCAGAGCTGCGTCTTTCCTCCCTTTCTTCCCAAAACCATACATCAAGATACCCAAACCACCATCCATTTCCGCACTCGCATCCATCCAAACATCAATTCTCTATCCATCGAAGCTCAATCGACTCTTCGAATCTACACACATCGTCTGCGAGCACCAATCAGCTCCAAACTCGCTCGCATTCCATTTCTCTTTAATTCAGTGATACCCAGCAGTCGCATTTTAATCAATCATGTCGTCCACAGGCGTCAACAGACCGACTAATGTAAAGGCCAAGGAGGAGGATGTCAACAGAAAGCTCCAGATTTATGGCATTGCTACCGGTAAGTTGCTCGAATGCGCATGCTGATCGTAAAACTGACAGTCTACGAAGCTTTCCAAAATGGCAAAGTTCCATCCGTAAGTCTACCATTCTTTCGAGCCCTCAATAGCGCATACTAAGTCACAATTACAGAACGAGCAAATCGATATCGCTCTCAACAGTTTCCTAAAGTCTCGCCCTATGGCCAACCCTTCCAAGAAACTTTCTTCCGAGGGACGCGCCTTGGTTGCCGACTTCCGCGACGTTGTGGAGCAGGCCAAATATATGCTTCTTACCAAGAACGAGGGCAATGTCCTGCAGGATTTCATCTGGGAGTCTCAGAAGATCAGCGGAGGAAACGCTGCAGTTCCAGGCGCTCCAGTCGACAAGGACACTGCCAAGCAACATGGAAATGAGGCTTTGGAGGGCCTTCGTACCCTCGGCACGTTGATCATCTCTAACGGTCAATTCCGCAAGCTTTGTGAGTACTTCCGATTCTGAGTGCATGGCGCATTCTAACAACCTACAGTGAACGATGCTACAATCATCATCCGCGATATTGCTGGTGACGCTGCTTCCAATGCCGCCAACAAGATTAACCCTAATGAGGATGATCTGGCTCAAATCGATAAGCCAGCTGATGACAACACCTGGCACGATGTCCCCGACATGTCTGCGGGCAACATTAAGAAGCAGGTCAAGTCTACGTACAACAAGCAAACCCCTCTCCAACAGGAGGATCTGAAGGCCGCTGCTGGTGACGCCAGCCAGGGCGCTCACCCAGATGGCTCCCGTGACCCAGCCGACACTGCAGCTCTCACTCAACGCGACCAGCAACAAGGTACCAGCTCCGGACTCAATGCCGATCAAGGTGTCCAGAATGCTGCGTCTACTCTCAAGCAACGCGCTTCCGAGAACGTTCCCGAGGAAACCAAGGAGAAGGGTCGCAAGACTCGTGAGCAAACCAAGAACTACTTGAGCAAGAAGATGCCACAAGAGCGACGTGAACAAACTATCTGGCGTCTCAAGAAGCTTGTTGTTGAGTGCCAAGGTCATCCAGATTACATGCAGGCCATTGAGACTCTTCTCAACCTCGCCGAGACTTATGCTGGTCACGCAAACACTCTTGGTAACCAGGCCACCGGAACCGTCAAGGGTGCTCACGGCGACGATTACTTGAAGAAGGCTGAAGCTGATCTTCTCCTCTTGATCCAACGTTGGGCAAATGGCACATCCACTGACGATCTCTTCGACTCCATCAACAACATCTACCGTGATGCTGATCAGGACCCCGAGCTGAAGTCGTGGTTCAAGAACATCAACGCATACGTCCGAAAGTGCCTCAAGCAACAAGGCTACATCCTTGAAGATGCTGCCACTGAGGAGTGGAATGCATTGTATGACCGTGGAAACTTCCTTCTCCGAGATCGTTACCGCAACCACACCGACCGTGTTGTGGACGAAGTCAAGTTCTTGGCCGATCAGTTCGATAAGGATCCCGTCAACAAGCGTTTCGCTGAGTCCATTCAGAAGCTCTTCAACGATTTGGGCAATGATGAGAATGGCAAGCCGACCTTCAAGCCTCATTTGGTCAAGGATCTCACCGATGTCATCATCCCTGGCGTCTTTGAGTCTGTCCGTTACGTGCCAGTTCCCAGAATCGAGTACTCTGATCCCATGATGGATGCTGTTATCGAGAATTTGGTCATTGAGAGTGACAACTTGATGCCAAATGTCCTCGAGATTGCTAACGGTAAGTCCTCCAATCCTTGAAGAAGTACAGACCCTAACAAATTTCTAGACAACTACTTCAGATGGGGCCGCAAGAAGGTTGCCAACAAGAGCGCGCACAGCATCATGCTCTCTGTTGCTGGTGTTCAGATGGATCTCCGTGATGTCTCATTCCACATCAAGAAGAAGCAGGGATTCCCATCTCTCACCGATACCGGTGTCGCTGATATCTTTCTTGGTGGCACTGGTCTCAGCTTCAAAATGAAGATGTCAACTGCTGAGAAGAAGGATCGTCAGAACTTCTTCAAGGTTGACAAGGTCGATGTTGACGTCAAGAACTTCAACATCAAGCTGAAGCAATCCAAGCACAAGGTTCTGTTCGCCATCGGAAAGCCAATGATGCTGAAGGTCATGCGCCCAGCTCTGCAAAAGGCTCTGGAGAAGGTCATCAAAGACAAGTTCAACGAGTTCGATGCCATGGCATACAAGGTCAAGGTCGAGGCCGATCGTGCTATCGAAGAGGTTAGTAGTTCCAATATAATATCTGATGACTTTTCTGACAACATTCAGGCCAAGGAGGATCCTGAGAACGCCCCCAACATCTATCAACGCTACGTCAATGCTCTGCAGAAGCAGATTTTGCAAGGAAAGCAGAAGGCAGAGGCTGTTGCCGCCGATAAGAAGGTGAACGTTGCCATGACCCAACACGACTCTATCTTCCCCAACATCAAGTTGCCAGGTGGTATCTCTTCCAAGGCTACCGAGTACAAGGAGCTTGGCCAGAAGGGTGACACTTGGCACTCTCCTATCTTCAAGTTGGGTTCTGCTTCTGCGTCCACCGATGTTCCCAAGGCTCCAAATGTCACTCGTAAGGAGCACTCGGTCACAAGCGGTGGTGTTCGTGGTCCACAAAACGTCGGCAACACTGGGTCCACGACAAACCAGCTTCATGATCCATCTGCTCAAGCTGCTGGAACGTCCACTGGCTCTTCGTTCGGAAACCAAGTTGATCAGGCACTCAATCCATCTGTGAACGGCAGCGGTATCAACAGCTCCGGCATCAACAGCTCCACTACCAATGGTAATGGCTACACCAATGGAAAGGTCGCCAATGGTAACACCACTCTCGGCCAGAACAACCCAGTCCTTTCCGGAAGCGTCTAATTGGCTTGTTTGTGTGGGCTCTGGACTGGCTGTTCTTTATTTCATGAGGATTTGATGCTTTGATGATACCACTACCGCGTATACCAGTAGTAAAAAGTTCTGGTGATAGGGAGGATATTTCTTTACGTCTTTGCGATGCGATTGCATTTCATGACTACCCTGTGTAATTAGTCTTCTTTGGGGAACACCCTTTTTACAGCGAGGTGTGATGGACCGATAGGGGTTCGGGTAGCAATGGCAGGAGGAAAATGCTCATCTCGAGCAAGACAGCGACTTAACATAAGTAATTCTCTATGTTTGTACGAAGGATAATAGCGGCAATGAAAACCTTCAGCGATGATATGATCATGTCTTTGCTTCGTGAGTGTGGTTGATACTTTCTCTCAAATGGTATTTATTCCGCCCAAAGAATAGTTGGCTAGGAGAAAGGCTATACAGCCTTCGTTATGGCGCTCGAGACTCACAATGGGCCTGAGACTCTGCCTGTGTTTACCCCTCGCTTATTAGATTGACACGCTTGGAAAACAGTTCCAACCTCAGATAAAGGGACTATCGATATTCGTTACTACGACCAGTAAAAGAAAACTCATCAAGCAGATTGAGTACACATGTCGTTACCTCACTCACCCCTTTATTATTTCGTTACACTTATGCCAATATACCTGACTTCGGGTCCAGAAGTTAGGTTGAGAACGTCATCGCGTATCGCTCCTTAATCATCTGCTTCTTGGCTTCCGAGCGAGGCGTCGAGATGCATGTGAATGGTTTGGGGGAGAGTTCGATTCCGGGCTGGAGGGTTCGGGAATCAACAGTCCGTCAGTCAAGTCATGTCAAGTCAAGTCAATCTGATCTGATCTGATCCCAGGACTGACCAAAAGTCGTTGAAAGATAATAATGCATGAATGGATGAAAATGCCTTCCTTACCTTCGAAAACGAATCCAAATCATAATTGCCTGTCCCTGAACTGTCTTTTTGGAAGTCGAAACCCCATAATAGGTTCATGGTGTTCAGAGCGATTGTTCGGCGGGCGAGGGATTCACCTGGACAGATTCGTCGGCCGGCGCCGAAGGGGAAGGTCTTGCGAAAGCTCGCGAGTTCAGTCTCGGAAATGTCGCTTTTTGTGCCGAATTCGTTGCCTATGAAGCGTTCTGGATCGAATGTTTCTGGGTTGTCGAAGAGCGCTGGATCGTGGTAGAGACCATGGACGTTCATGAAGATGATAGAGTCGCGGGGAATGCGATACCTTTTGAAAGAGATGTCGGTGGTAGCGACGTGTGGGAGCCCGACTGGGAGGATGGAGCAAAAGCGGAAGGCTTCGTCGATGAGAGCGCGTATGTAGGGCGTGTGGGCGAAATCTTCAATGTCTGGAAGTCGGTCTGGACCGACGGTTCGGTCGATTTCGGCTTGCGCGGTGGATTGGACGATGGGATTGGCGAGTAGGGAGAGCATGAGGGATTGAAGGAAGGAGGAGCTGGTTTCGACACCGGCGTCCAGGATCATGGTTCCTAGGCCGATGATGTCGTCTCGTGACAATTTGAGATCTTGTTGGGAGAGGATGAGAGATTCGATGTAGGAGCCTGTTTGCGTATTGTTCTTGATGTCGAGCTCGCATCTTGCGTGGAGAGAGGTGTACAGTTCATCACGAATCGTACGTGTGCTGTCCGCGAACCGTTTCCAGTATGCCCATTGCTGGGGAACGTATTGTAGGGGCCAGAAACTATCGACTGGTGGGTGGGCGCCGGGATCGAGACCTTCATTCAAGAGCTTGACACTGCGGAAGTAGGTCTTTGGGTGTAGAGGACCATCTTTCGTGATTCGTAGTCCGTAGAGAAGACTCGTTAAGACGGACAGAGTCGTCCGTCCGATGTGGTCGTACACGTGTGTCGGATCCTCGAGGAGATCATGCATAAGGTGTAAGCTCTCGAGCTTTTGAGCGCGGAGTTGAGTAGGTAATCGGTCTTTGCTGAGGAAGGAGGAGGTGATGAGTTTGCGACCGTGCTTCCAGATCCTGTTCTCGGGGTTTTCAAGGGCGAGGAGAGACCCGTTTGTGGCGCGCTGGACGAGGATGGAATATGGACGGGCGCTGGTTTGAGTGCTTTTCGTGTCGAGAATTTCTTTTATGGCGGAGGGGGATGAGAGGACGATGATGGTACGAGTGAAGACTTTGAGGGAGAAGATCTCTCCGTATTGGCGTGCCCATTGTGTGAACCTGTCGTGAGCGTGAGTAACGAAGAAGCAATATCTGAGCTGACCGAGCATTTCAAAAGGATGAGATCTTGAAGTATGGTACTCACTTAATGTGAGGGAAACTGGTAGGAAAGTCGAGTGCATTCCCCAGCATGAAGGTCGATTTTGGACCTGGGGGAATATCGGGTTCTCTACTGCCAATGTTCCGGAACTTGAATATAATGAGTGCTAAGAGCGTCACCAGAGAAGCCACTATAGCTTCAATGGGATACTGTGAGCTCATCATGTGTTCGAACGATTGCAATTGAAAGGCTGGACCAGACATGTTGGTATGCTTGTCTGTGTTTTTGAGAGAGATCTGCCGTGTTGAAGAGGCTGTAGAAAAGATAGAAGTAACGAAAGTGCTTGACTTCTTAGACTTTAAGTATGCAAGCCTCATGCCATCTTTTGCCGGCAAGGCTTTGAACTTTCGTAATATTCTCCGGTAAGGATGGGTTGTACAAGAGCACTCGCTGAACTTGGTATCTCACCGGAAGACATCTGTCTAGGCCGGCAGTACTGGTCTAGACAATCCGTTGGTTCCTGTTGTGTTCAGAGTGTGACAAGATTCCGCTGTCTATGCATCGGGTCGTACAGTTATATGCACTTCATTTGGCAGGGTGCATATGTGATGCGCACAAGGCTGCAAAGGTCAGTGACTGACCTATGGATGCAAGGCATCCGACACGATGTCGAGCATCTGATTGCGTATTATTTTCTATCATATGAAAGAGATGTCGTAGCTTGCAGATCAACGTGGGGTTGATTCTGTGCAAGAGGCAGATCTTATCTGAGAATTCCAAATGATAGTGGCCTCTCATCTTGTTGTTTTTCCCACGGCTTATTGTTTGTCTCGTACCCAATGAATGATTTCGTATAGACCATTTCATATTGAAAGTCTAAACATCTGATATGATCGACTGGAGTTTGTTAGTCCGCTTGAGGAGGAAAAAGCTGGAAGTTCAAGTTGATCTAGAGTTTATACTCAAGAAAGTCGAAGGAAAAAGAAGTCTGGCTTCCTCTCAACATCAATCGTGGAAGAATCACGCCATCACGTGCTCATACCCCTGTCCGAATTTGCGGGCTAAAAATTTATGAGCTTCTCGACTTTGGCCCAAGCAACGTTCCCCTTTCTGCATCTCATCTCCTCTCCCTCTTCCTTTCTCTCCAATACACATAATAATGCCGGCGTTTTCTCGAACACTCACTCCCTTCCTGCGGACAGCTAGGTCTGCGCTGCAGCAAGGCAATTCCGTGAGCCCGTTGCAACATGCTCTGCGACGTAGAGATGGAGGTGCTTCGGTGTTGAGTGCGGCGAGATCATATGCAACTGCGTTCGAGCGGACGAAGCCTCATGTCAATATTGGTAAGTCCAAACCTCTCGAGATATGCTGGACATCCTGGCTAATGTTTTGCAGGTACAATTGGCCATGTTGATCACGGAAAGGTAGGACAACCCAGACTCAAGGAAAAGGAGGCAAATTCTATATCATCGACTGACAATTGGGTTTCATACAGACAACCCTCACAGCTGCCATTACCAAGCGTCAAGCCGAAAAGGGACTTGCCAGTTTTCTCGATTATGGCTCCATTGACAAAGCCCCCGAAGAGCGAAAGCGTGGTATCACCATCTCGACTGCACACATCGAGTACTCGACCGACGCACGCCACTACTCGCACGTTGACTGTCCCGGTCACGCCGATTACATCAAGAACATGATCACAGGAGCTGCCAACATGGATGGAGCCGTCATTGTGGTCGCTGCCTCAGATGGACAGATGCCCCAAACACGAGAGCATCTGCTCCTAGCCCGCCAGGTCGGTGTCCAGAAGATCGTTGTCTTCGTCAACAAAGTCGATGCTCTGGAGGACCCTGAGATGTTGGAGTTGGTCGAGATGGAGATGCGTGAGCTTCTCAACACATACGGTTTCGAGGGTGACGAGACACCAATTATCCTTGGTTCCGCTCTCTGCGCGCTCGATGGCCGGCGCCCGGAGATTGGAGAGTCTAAGATCGATGAGCTTCTCGCAGCAGTCGATTCCTGGATCCCAACCCCTGTCCGTGATCTTGACAAGCCTTTCCTCATGTCCGTCGAAGACGTCTTCTCCATCCCCGGTCGTGGAACTGTCGCATCTGGCCGTGTCGAGCGTGGAACTCTGAAGCGCGATCAGGAAGTAGAGCTCGTTGGCAAGGGAGACGTACCTATCAAGACAAAGGTCACTGATATCGAGACCTTCAAGAAGTCCTGCGAGGAGTCCCGCGCCGGTGACAACTCCGGTCTTCTCCTTCGTGGTATTAAGCGCGAGGATGTCCGTCGTGGAATGGTCATCGTACAGCCCGGAACTACCAAGCCACACAAGGAGTTCTTGGTTTCCATGTACGTTTTGACCAAGGAAGAAGGTGGTCGCCACACTGGTTTCCACCAGAACTACAGACCGCAAATTTTCTTGCGAACAGCCGATGAGGCGGCTGCGCTTTTCTGGCCCGAAGGAACAGAAGATGCGGACTCGAAGATGGTTATGCCCGGTGATAATGTCGAGATGAGATGTGAGATTCATCAGCCTGTTGCTGTGGAGGTCGGACAGAGATTCAATGTTCGTGAGGGTGGACGAACTGTCGCTACTGGACTGGTTACGCGGATCATCAAGTAAAAGAAACGCCGACGCTTGGGACTCGATAATTGGGATGGCATGTGTGTATGATTGTCTGTGATGGAGAATTGAAGATGAAGAAGCTTCTTTGTATAACCTTGCTTTACAGGGACTTGGGCGGAATGGATGAATGGCTGGGGGACCGGGGGAAGGAGTTTCCTTTGCTCATGGCATGGCTGGCTCGTGAGATCATGTTGGACTTCTCCCAAACCGACCGCCATTGTATATCAGATCAGATCAGATCACCTACTCACCCTCTTCTCCTCTCTTCGGAACTTATGTCTTCTTAGAAACTACCTACTGTATCATAGAAGGCGTGGAACTTGTCGGAATATGAAAAGCTATTATACATACCAGACCGTTCGTCTTAATTATTGATAATTTTGTAATGAATCTATAACCGTTGCATGCTAGTGATCTCTTTGGAGATTTGGTGCATTTATGTAGCACATCAAAATTGCAAGTAGAATTCATAGAAATAGCATTGGTGCGTATTGTATGAGCTAATCCCAAATAAACTAGAAACAGATAAATCATCAACCCAAAAGATTTGAGGGCATTAAAACACCTCGCAACGTGCGCCGAACTGCTTGCAATAGACCCCCAAGGTCTTGTTATGAGACCTTGACATACGCTTCACATCCTCCCTACACTTCGCCATAAGTCCTAATGAAGCATATCGAGATACTAAGTCGAGAGATGATGTATCCTCGTACCTAGGTGGGGGAATCGAGAGCCGTGAGCAGTCAGTCGAGATGACTGACTGGCTACGCGAGCACAGCGATCGACTCGGGATCCCCCGGACAAATGGTACATTGTAATGCTCCGGATAGCAGATACATGCTATGCCAGCATCATCAAACTGGCATACATGGGCTAAAACCAAAAGGTAAATGCTTCCATCAGCAAGGTCGAAAAGAAGTCGTCGATCACATGAGCACCGCATCCCCGAGCTGCTGCGAAGTAGCTGATTCGCAGTTCTCTCTCTCTAAATGTCCGCTCACCATAATCGACGCCGGTGCTCCGGCGCCTTGCTACCTCCTTATCGTGAGCGGACGATTATGTGTCGGAGCAGTTTATAGTCATACTCAGGACTCATTCATCTTTTTCAGCCAAAGTGGTAGGACGGGAGGTGATGATTGTGAGCTGCAATTCGGACGAAAAAAGTGCAAGTGTGCTTTTAACCTTCTGCGGCCAGGATGGCGGCAGCCTATTCTTCCATAAGAAAGCCGAAAATTTCGAATATCTGTGAATGTGTCAGCGTGTAACTCATGGTAAGATGATAATGCCGGCAGTTGTGGCTTCAGTGTGCATGAAGTATAGGCGGTGCAAGGACTGAAACAGATTCTTACTTCATGGTTACCGAGCGGAACGGAGTCTTTCGAGAGACAACAGAACACTTCAAGAATTTGATTCTTCAACGTGTCAGCCAACCATGTTACAAGAATTTGGGGAGAGGATCCGGATGCAGCAGGATGAAAAGTTTGGTGTTTAATGCGAATTGAAAATGGTTTCATACCTCTCATCGATCAAGTTCGAAGGATCATTGTCGTCGTCTCTCAGAATACTTACGATACTTAAGATAAGTGTCTCAATGTTGTCAGAAGAGTCAAGGAACTCATCTTCGACAATGGAATCCTCCTCGATGGCACGATCAATTCTATAGCTGTGGTAAAGCTGATAGGCCAAAGTCAAGATTGTAACCCAAATATCGTTGCCGGAACTCAAGGGGTCTAGAAGTGCTGTGCTGGGCATGGAGTCGAAAGACAATCCACTCTTCTCTAGCATTGTACAACTTGATAATAGAACATCACCAGCTCCTTCCAAACCATTCATCAGTACCATTGTATTCTTCTTCGTATTGTAACGGCATTCTCTCCAAGGTGTTGTTGATCGATATGTCTCTTTGCATGGTCTCTTCGCTTGAAATGTCTGTTCGTTCGCCCGACGCTCCAAGAGCAAGTAGCGATTGAGCAGTGGTAGAAGTACTGAGGCTTATCAACCCGAAGGATACTATGCTTGGCGATATGATGACGATCCAGGTCTCTTTGCGCAGCAGACCTGATGTTGCAGGTCGGGACTTGGCATTGTAAAGGTCGCTGATGTTGCTTGATGTGTTTGCTTGAGCTTATGGTTAGCAGTCTTCATCGAGAAAACGTATGTTCACTTACTTGAGCTCCCCCAGCCGCATGAAAGGAGCTCGATCGGGAAATTGTGGACATCGCAAACGATTTGACATTGAGCCTTGTAGTTCGTTGCGAGTAGGAGTGTGGTCCATGTCGTCTGTGGGCTGGGGGTTTGAGGTGCATCATCGTTGGTATCATCAAGAGGCATTGATGTGTCATGAGGAGGTGCATCATCGTTGAATGAAGGAGAACGGGACAAGGCTCTAGAATCCACAGGTACGAAATTGTTGTCATCGTCGTACCCATGTTCGGAGCGAGGCTTGTAATGATACTTCAGTAGATCCGGAGTCGAGCCGTCGTAGAGACTCGAGATATACGTAATATCATGTTGACTGAAAAAGGGTAAGGGTGAGTCGGAGAGGTTCTGATTACTACCTAATTGCCAATCATGTTGTCTCGATATGTGTTGAAAGCGGAGATTCGCGCTCCGCGACGCTGGGAAGGTTGCTTAGATCCCAAGGACCTGTGCTCGAATGACGGGCACTCAGTGAGGCCAATCTATGTGCAAAGTGCGATGGCGGAGAATGATCAACAATGGGCAGATGGCCTACATATAAGCTTCTGGCAGAGAAGGGGAACTAGCGAGACTGAAGCGAGAGAGAGGCCTTCTCGGTATGGTAAGGCTGTTCAGCTGTATCATGCATGTCACCGATTGGGCCACATGCAAGCTTCTGGTAGAGGATGAAATTGGCAAGACTGAAGCGAGGGGCCCTCTTGGTGTGCGTAAGGCTGTCGAGCTCCATGCATGTCGCCAATTGGGCGCAGATCGCAACAGGAAGGCCTCTCAACCGTTATTTCTTGCGCCACTATGTAGCTATTGCAATGCATGTCTTGATCATTGGAGGGGCCGACTTTGTCAAATTGAAGGCAACCTGAGGATGCAGGCAAAGCCAAATGTGCATGCTAAAACTTGACGCATTCTGTTCGTCATGGCGCAAAGGCGGTTACCCAATGTCTGGACAATTCTTTAGGTAGGCCCGCTCATCTCTGTATGTACAACTCAAGATGATCTGCAGCGCGAGTAAGAACACATAATTCATGATGAGGAAGTTTCGATTCCGAACATGGGTGAAAGATATGCCATGTTTGTGTCCTAAAATTTGAGTTGGGATTGGAGGTTCATGAGCTGTAAACACTGTCTGTAATCAACTAACCCAGAAGAGAAACAAGACCTTGCGCTCTCGGTATACACTTTTGCCGTGCCTGATATACAAGATAGTATCAAGTGATCCTATCTGTAATAGTGGTTTCTTAAGATCTTGAGCCACAACGCCTCGGCATGATCATATCAAAGTCGAGAGGCTGTTCCTGACCCCAAGTCTTCATCTTGCTGAACACATTCTGCACCTTCTTCATCGCATTCATCCTCTCGATCTCCACAACCTCCTCCACACTCTGAGCAGCCATAATATCACCCCCATAGGGATGAAACGGGTATTGCTCAGCATCACACTTCGTCCATTTTCCATCGATAAGCTCACGTCCCTTGCCTCCCTTGACAGGATGCGGTGGCACTTTGCCTTGCCTCAGATAATCTCTAATCTTACCAATGCTACATTTAGAGACGGCGGCGATACTACAATGACCCATAGAGTGTTGCTCGACGAGACCCGCATCGACGAACTTGAGAGCCATCTTAACGCCAGCTGCTAGAGGTGTGACAGGATCTGCGGTGTTGCTGATGAACAGGAGGGGAAATGATGTTTTGATCGGATCGGCTTTGTGTGATGGGTGGTCGTCCCATCGCATTGGTGGATCGACGGCTTTGACTGGGTATGCGTCACAAGAGATCATGATCGTCATCCAGACATCTGCCCAGGACGATTCGTTTGCCATCTTCTCGAAGGTTTCTTGGAGTTCGGGGAGAGAATCGTTGAACTGCCTTTGGTTAATATTTTGGTGCCTCTACCACTGTGGAATTCAATGAAGTTGAGCACTTACTGGATATCTCTTGTCGCTACACATGATGGCGATTTGAGCTTCGTTAGGGAAGAGTTCTGCTGGCAAAGTTGCAGCACAGAATGGCTCTGGCTCGGGTAAGGCGACAATTTGTCCTAGGATCTCATCTTCGCCGCGTGACAGCATGTCAAATATCCAGGCAACGGCCGAGAATCCAACATTTGGATTATACAAGACCGAAAATAGGATCATCCTGATATGGCTGTTGGTGATGATAAATGGCTGCTTCGACATCGGGTGGATCAGCGTAACTGGATTCTCCTTGATCCTTTCTATCACAGCTTGGAACCGATCTTCAATATCTGAGACTACATCGCCAGACCTGTATAATGCACAACCTCCTTCTGCTTTGTGGCAGTAGTAGGAGAACGAGGTGGAAATTTTGTCCGCATCTTGAATGCTACCCCGCCAAACAGGGGAAACATAATGATCAGCGTCGACCACACCATCTTCCAAGTATTAGCACGATATCACAAAACATCCCTCCAGGAACCTTACCGAGGATAACGCGACCAACTCGATCCGGAAACATGGCTGCAAATGTGGCTCCAAGTAGTGTCTAACGCCTCCGATCAGTAAAGAATATGTAGAGGTGATGCACGAAAGGATACAAACCCCGTAAGAAAAACCCCAATAGACCAGCTTTCCCTTCGTGTCCAAGCTGGCTGTTGGTGGATCCGCAGCCTCGTCCTCGCGAGATTGAAGTTCCCCAACTTCGTCTTCATCCGAGTCTCCGATGCGTGCTCTCCACTCGTCCCAGGCATCGACTATGCTCAACATATCATGAGCAACGCTCGGCGTATGAACATATTTGAGAATACTGTTGTTGCCGTACAAAGCATCCTTCTCCCCGCAAAGCTTAGCGATAGTTCTTGCTCTGGTATCCAGCTTCTCCAAAGTGTCCGCGCTTGAGTTGACATTTCCGATATCTCTTCCGGCTGTTTGCCACATGGTTCTGTGGAAGTTTCCTCGAATGTAGTCTTCACTACTAGCCTCGGATGGATTACTGTTTGAGCCATCTAAGGGGTAGGCGAAGCAGTCGGCTCGAGGGGTCGTGGCACCTATTCCACGTGGATCAAAGCCAATAATGTCTTGCTCCTCTCCAACGATTTCCTGAAGCATCGTGCCTGCCATGAGGGCAAATAGTGCACCAGAGCCGCCTGGACCACCTGGGTTGAGGATCAATGGGGAAGTAGATGCCTTTGTGCACTTGAATGTTTTCCTGGGACCAGAACCAAAGCGATATGGACCTTGGGATTGTCTGCTGAAGCATTCAATGGACGATTGTAGTCCATAGGTACAGTCAGCCTTGCACAGCGCATGTCTTCGAAGAAACATGGCTCCCATTCGAGCTTTTCACTCGGGGCAATCTAGTGGAAATCAGCACCGGACATTGAATTTGGACATTTGACAGCGAACGGTATCGAAGCTCGAGTGCCCTTCCTGGGCCCCCTCCACGATATCATGACCACGCCAACTCAACTGGCTGGGAATGAGAGTCCATGATTTCCACAGACATCCGAAGAGTAACAAGTACACAATGTTTTTAAAGCCTTGCCATCTGACCGATCTCAGATGAGCCTTGCAAAGGGTATGAGGTTCCTGGCTGGAAAAGTTGATTTCGTCGTCGATAAGGCCAGCTTTCTCGTCCAAGCGTTCTTTCTCATATTCCTGTCGATCCATGACGAGTTGCTCCGGCATGACAGTTCTCAAGTATGGAACTTTTGATATGTCGATTGCAGTTGTGTTCGTTTCAGCTTACTCCTCGAAACCTCATATAAGAAGACGTGATGAGAGCAAAGAAGCTCAGAATATATATAAAACTACCGTTCAAGCTGTAGTGAGGAGAAGGAAGCAACTTAAGTGCAGCCTGATGTGAAGTCGGGTCATATCTTTCACCGATATGCACCTCATCGTAAACGCCTTGATGCGGCGCTTGGAGGCAGCTGTGCCTCGAATCCTCCCCCGCGTATGTTGACATGGATTATGATTGGCTGAGTCACATGTCTGTACAGTATTACTAAGCGAGCTTCGCCGTATTCGTACTCGCAGAACTCGTTGACCGCCGATCAAGATGTCGACGTCTTTTGTATCGAGGTTTGCTGTAGACCAAAGACGTCCTTGGATGGCTCACCTGCTTGCTGTTCTCTCTACGAAAGGGATTTCTCAGCTGCGCTGCGATCTCACCTGTATGTTGGCAAATCAAGTAGGCAAACCTTGCAACTGCCGATTGGAAACACCGAGGTAGGTCGGGTCCGGGGAGTATAATCCAATTCAGGGCATCAATACAAGGGTACTGACCGCGTACGCGGGGTTACCTCCTGCCCTCGCGTTGTTCGCATCACTGTTTCCACAGCAGACGGCTTGCGCTTCTTATTTATTGCGATGTGTCTCTTGTCAGTTTGCTACAGACACAACCATCACTAATTCCCTAGGTCACCATGGCGGACTCTCAGCCTTCTCGAACACAATATCCCAAGAAACCCTTCTTTCAACGACTGAAGTACTTCCTCCGCATTCATCTTATTAGGACTCTGACAAAGATATACTTCCGGGTATTAAATCTGCCCGTTGTTCGCGACAATTCGATTCAGCCTACCTTCACGAAAGTCTACCCTGGCCAACCAACTCTCACAAACCGAGTCTTCATACCAAAATCATACAAGCCTGACGATGCCCTTCTGCCTCTCTTCCTCGATATACACGGTGGTGGCTTTGCTTTAATGGCACCTTGGAGTGATGACAAATTTTGTTCCGAGTTTGCAAACAAGAATAAAGTCTTGGTTGTTTCCATAGATTATCCAAAGTCACCAGCACATCCATACCCGGCCGGCGTGCAAGCCGTGACTGATATTGTCAAGGCGATACTGGAGGACGAGGCATTGCCCTTTGATAAACGAAAAGTTGCGATTGGAGGCTTCAGTGCAGGAGCGAACCTGTCACTTGCTGTCAGTCAAGACGAAGGGCTCCAGAAAAAGCTCGGAGGCGTTGTAGCATATTATCCCCCAACCAATTGGACCACTAACATCGAGGAGAAACTCGCGACAAGACCAAAGGATGCACCGCCGGATATACTAGAAGGTATGGGTCCTGCCTTCGATTGGGCCTACCTTCCCCCCGGAACAAATCTGGAAGACCCGCAGCTCAGTGTTGCATTTGCTCCCAGAGATAAATTACCCCGGAAAGTGTACATTATTGGCTGCGAACTAGATCTGCTTTGTGGGGATGCTGAAGTCATGGCCCAGAGATTGGCAAACATTGGCACCGATCAGAGAGTCGGCACAAAAGACGTCTGGGAGCAGAATGGGGTGAAATGGGAGAAAGTCTTGGGAGAAGAACATGGCATGTGGATATCTGGGGTTCGGGGATTTTTGCTAACCCGATCTTAGGCTTTGATGTTACCCCAGCTTCTGGTGCGAAGAAGGTTAGGATCATGAAGCGGAGGGAGAAGATGCACAATGATGTCGCCGATTGGCTCTTCAGAGAGGTGTATCTTTGATTCATCGTGGATGGCATCATGACGGGGGGTTTTGCCTGGCGAAGTTCGATGAAGACGGCCCTTACTTCGCCGATGTCTTGCCTTACGAACACTATACTGTTGTAGTGGTCGGGATCTATTCAAGCACGACAATTCGACGTGTGTTGTCATTGGTTGGCAGGACTTGCGACTTTAAGTTATGTCTTTGCCTCCTAGCGTTCTTTTGCTTCTCGTCTCAACTTGCGTACCAACAGTGTTTGAAGGAAGACTGGTTATGATTGCTATTTTGATATTTTGCAAGATTGCCCCTGTTTGAGTCAGTCTGCTTGTTCTTGAATATGAGCTCGCATATTCCCTGTCAGACTCTCATGAACCTAGACTACACCCTATCAGAATACTTCCACAGCTTTGAAAGGCCCAGAAAAGCCCCTTTGTTCCGAAATAAGCACTCCATCTGAAATCGGCAATAAATCTCGAGATATCCAGCAAGTTTTACACCCTGTAAATTTTTTTTTATCAAGAAGCCTATTGGAAAAGAAAGCTTTATAAAGGCCCCGTCGGCCCACAGTTTTGTACTTCTCAACAAAAGCAGGGCTCGATAGTCTGACTACTCTGGAGTCGAAACATGAAGGGGCATTGTTTCCTGCCGCGAAATGTTGTCGAGACAAACATCGTTCATAACGGGGGTCTCGAGCGCCTCCACGTGATGGCGTGATGGTGCCCCTCTTTAACTGTTGCCAAGTGGTCTTGACTGCTGCTGAAGCATTTCCAAGAAAGGTCAACCAGATCTCCAAGCAATTTCTCCAGAATTTCCCCATGGGCAGCTTTCCCTACCCCAAAGTCTCAGCGATACATCTGAGCAAATACTAAGCAATCCAAGAAGAACTTGAGATCGCCGAGATACAACTTGTGCAAATTTATGACTGCTGAGTGGTGGTTTCGAAGTCGTAGCCAAGTCTTGGGAGACGTTGGCAACACCTGTGCATCGCAAGGCAGTTTTCACTCATCGACATTTCCTTTCGTGCCCCACTTTGCGAGTAGTGTCTAAATATGGAGCATTTATCGAAACGGGATTATTCAATTGGTCAATTCTTTGTTTGTTTTCGCCGCTGAGGTCGTCGGCTGGCTTAGTCGAGGAAGTTCGAGGCGACGCTGAGACCTCTTGCAGGAGTCACACCAATGAGGATCCCGCCAAGAACATTGGCAGTTACAGAGCCTCTTTTTTGCACGCATTTGCAGGCGATGCCAAACATCGCCGCGACCTCGGTTCAGCAGCCAAGTCTATTTTCGAAGGCTTAAAATCAGTGCTGAGACCTTCGATCTACCCTTCGTGACTTCGTCCCTCTCCCCTGGCCGGTATCGATCGTGTCACTTGGCGTTTCTTAAACATTGGCATTTTGGTACTTCTCCGACAGTCCAAAGTCAGCTTAACCTTATCCGATATGTTCAGGGCCAAGATCTATCCTCTCGTGGCAGTCCTGGGCAAATTGATGGGGGTGGGTCCGGCCGTGCAACAGAACGGGGATTTTGAATTCGGGACTAGTGCCGGTCAGGCCCTCCATGCTTTCATATATAACGAGAGTCTTCCATGCCATCTCAAGCATTTTGGATCTGCAGCTGCGCTCAATTCTTTTCATTTCGTACCCAGTTATTATCAGAAGCTTGACGCTCTCTATCTCTCTATCCTTTCATATAATCCTTTAATCTTGTCTTCCATCCAAGCGTCAGTTCAACAACATCAACAAACAAAACATCAGCAATCATGCATTCAAATTACCTTCTCGCCGTCGCTTTCTTCTCTGCACGCCTCCATGCCCTTCCTCTCAACATCAATCTCGGAGCCTATTCGCCTGCCTTGGTAGTCGGTGATGGAGAAATTTCTTTCGGTGGTAAGCAAGACGTATCAAATCTGATGAACGCTCTCGAAGGTGCCGCTGTTGCAGGAGGAGCTGCCGCCGCTGCTCAACCGGCCGCCGCCGCTGCTTCTCCTGCTCAGGCAGCGCCAGCAGCGGCCGCGGTCGTCCAACCCGCCGATGCTTCGACGATCCAATCCGTTCCTCTCGAGCAAGCCGCCCAGGTCACTTCCCTCCAGGGCATGGGCAAGGAGATCGCTCCTCGTGTCGTTCAACTTCACCAGGCCGCTGCGAAGAGGGACCTCCAAGGATTCAACGCCGCTTTAAATTATGCAACTGGTGCCCTGAAGACTGGTCCTGAGGTTCAACTCGGTACTGGTGAGGGTGGATCAGGTGTTGGTATCATCCAGAAGGCTGGTGGAACCCCTTCTGCTGCTACACCTCAAGCTGCAAGACGGAATGTGGCGGAGAGAGATTTGTTCTCGCCAAAGATGAAGACTACTGTCACGACTATGTTTGTTCGCGGAGGCTCTTTGCCAGCATCTGGTATGTCTATTTCTCAGACTTGATAAGGACTTGACTAACATTCATACAGCACGCAGCGAAGACTCCTCTGTTGAGAAGCGCGAGCCAGTCGTACCAACCGAGAAGCGTGAGCCATCGCAATCAACAATCGACGGTGTCAACCTCAACATGGCCGAAGGACAAGTCGCCGAACTGACCTTTGTCGAGACCCGAGAGGTGGACGAAGATGATGAGGAATGATTATGTGCGAGCAATGATGTGACGAGGATAGGACGGGAAGGCTAGGACAGACTATTTACTAAAAAGGGATCTTTGGGATATATACGCTTCTTTTGTAACGCTTATTATCACGCGGTATTATAACCTTCTGAGCATACATTTTATCATTCCCTTTCTTTCTCTTCACTTGGGCGTTTTTAGGTGTTCGTTTCCTACTGTTACTGGTAAATAATGTGGTTGTATGAGAGGAATATAGACAGGGTTCGTATGCTTTTAGATCTAGAGGTGTGAATATCATGGGATGCCCTCAATATCAATAATATCGATCTCTTCCCAAACTTCACTCCACTCAAATTTCCGCCTCACCAATTCTATTTTTCGACTCCCTGTCACTTCTTCCTTTCACCGACGTTGCACTCGCTTATTCCTCCACTTTCGCCCAGCACGCCCAGGCCCTGTCAGATGAAACAAGCCTCCATGGCGGTAGACCAGGGCACCCCAAACGACCCACTTCATGCAGTCCGGGAACACTAACCTCTCAAGTCAAGCAAGTCGAAGTAACGCAGCCAGCGGGGTGGAGGGTAGGACATGGACTCGTTTGAGACCTTTCGCTACTGAGCTGAAATCTTGCCAAGATGTCTGAAGGGCCACGAATGATGGCGGATCGTCGTGCTTGTGTATGATGCTCGAGAACCTCGGGAAGCCCGGCGAAAGGTTCGACGAACGCTTTATCTTTTCGGTCTCTCGATTTGTCACTTTTCCGTGGGGACTGTGATGAGATGAGTTTGTTCGGTATGGGAAAGTCCCGGAACTTATGTTTGTACCTTACTCATTTCTCAAAACTTGTAGATAGCAAAGGCAGATCATGACTTCCTTTTCAGCCCCACGATTCGCACCATTCGAACTCTCACTTGGCATTGCGTACTCTTCTCCCTCAGAATCGCCGAGATATGGGGATAGGCTCACTTGGCCGCCTGAAGTCAGAGACATTCAGACAGAGGACAGAAAGCTGGTACAGCTTGGCTGTGGGGTTTCATTGGAAGTCCGAGGAGAGAAAGGGAGACCGAACGCCGAGTCGGTTGACTGTGCGAGGGACGGAAGGGCGGTAACGAGGAGACACTTGGCATGTATATGCGATCGGGTGGCCAAGAGATAGTACGGATGTTTGGTTCCTTCTGTGCTTGGTTTGACGTAGGCCTTGTATGAAGTATTGGAATTTCGGTTGTGGGGCAGGTTGGGATTTGGGAGTTGAGTTGGGAGAAAATGGAATTGGCATTACATGGACAATGTCATATACATGATACTTGAATCAGTTATGAGATGGTCAAGAAGCTAAGAAGTCCTGGCAGTATGGCTGGCTGGCAAGTCCGAAGAGCTCGCAGTTCAACAGACTAGGGTTCTAAATATGTACTTTTGCTTTGTTCTGTTTTGATCCTCGGTCTATAGAAACTTCTTCTCAACCACGAGTGCCCTGCCAGCTTTGCTGTAAAGCGGACAGGCTTCCACCTCTTTCACCCACAGTGCCCATGGTCTATCCTGCGACGCTTCATTCATTTTCAAGGATGCACTTACTTGGTCCTCGTTCAGATACCGCATGTCTTCCATCACAGAAGAAGAATTTGCTGAATTAGCACCGATATTCATGGAAGCATTCCGGATAAGGAGAGCATTTGTCTGAATACCCGCATTTACGTGAGTATATATCGCGCGGTAAACAGCCTGCTTGATACTCGCTCCAATGGCGGTGAAGCCATGGCATGTCATGAGAACCTAGTCACGACAATTGTCAACTCTATTTTGTTATTTAAGTATGGGTTTAGGCAGTTTGGGCAGAGAGAAGGTCTCGGCAGCGGTATGATAGAGAAAGTGTGGATTTAGGTTGAGCCCATGTTTCGTACGGGAAAGAAACCTAGAAAAATGGTGTTGTATCGAATCTGAACTTACGACGTTGTGGTCCTGACTTGTAGAACCTTCTTTGGAAAATCTTGATGCCAGACTGGAGCCAAAGGTTTGCGTGTTGACGAGCATGTCTTGTCGATTGCCGGGTTGGTAGAGGGGTGTTATGTCGAAGGTTGGGACGTGTGTTCCTGAGCAATTGTAAGTTGATAATCTATTGCTATGATCTAGTAATCAATACCTAGGAAGCCAGCTATGTGAAAAGTAGGTTTCATTGGAACGCCGCTCATGGTGTAAGGGAGGACAGCATCGGAATGACTGTGTACAACACTGTTGATGTTGGGGAACTTTTCGTAGATCTCGCTGTGAATGAAGCGTTCTTGATAACCTTTCTTAGAACTTGGATCAACTATACATAAATTAGCAGTGCAACTCCTCTTTTGGAAACAAAAGACATGCTGACTCGATTCATGGAGGAGAACGAAACGGCAGATCCTTCTCTGCCTTTCACTAATTATCTCACAGAAGAAAGTTTTCTTACCAGGGGAAGCATCCGAAACAAAGTACGGAATCAGATCAGACTGAGAAGATACTAGAGCAGGCGCTCTGTCTCCAGACATGATGAATACATGAGGCTTCTCCGGATGTCGGAGAGAAACGTGGCCGTAGGCGTCGACGACATTGTGATAGTGCAGGATGTTATTTGCGAGGACGAGAGTTTCGAGCTACTCACAATCAGTATGATGTATCAACGATTGGTACACTTGTTATAAAGGATTTAGGTGCGTGTAGATTTGAAAATATTCCAAGTTGCTCAATGAGGAGCAGAGTTACCCCGCATGTCCACATAGAGGACTGTGGAAATTACTTACTTCTTTTCTCAGTGCAGTATATCCTGGTCCCGTAAAATCCATTCTGCTTAATGACTGTCTCTTATTGAATGGGTCACAGAAAAATCAAGTCGTGCTTGTACCACACCAATTTTTGGTGCTCCTAGACTCGTTGACGAGATGTAAGTGGAACGGAACCAATCAGCCGAGGCAACCCCTCGAGTCCTCATAACATTCCAGCCGTTCCCATCTACTCAATTATCTGCAAGATTTACTTCGCTCACTATAACTTCGGGACCGACGTAATCTCAAGAATATATCCTCAAATCCTCGGGGAAGCTCAATATAGGCCAACGGCGAATTGCGACGATGCCATCAAAAACGACCCATTTGGGCGTTCACACCAAACTCTGTTTCAACGGACGATCGCCCAGAAGGAGAAGGTGCCTCAATTCTACCAACCTGATACAGAAGGCACGTACAAATTGCACTTGATGTGCATGCTACAAGCCGTGGGGATGCACAACATCAAATCGGATGTCAAGTCCCCTATCTCACGACTCCAGAGCGGGAGTTCCTGGAGATCGTTGTTGGATACTCGCCTGCCATTCGACTGCCGATCAGGGCCAGGGGTTAAGCATCTTCTTAGCCTCTTCTGGATCCGTCCTTTAATCCCGTCGTGGACCAATTGAAGAGCCGAGTGGCTTTCAACTACCGCGGTCGTGAGTTGTTCGCCTTCTGTCTTTGGAAGTTTGGAAGGAATGGTTGCCAACGAAGTCGTGCACGAGGGGACGGATCGCTCCTTATCTACACCAAGCTTTGGGATGCGCGGAAGACAAGGGATGGAATGGGAGAAGCTTAAATCTGGCCTCGATCCCTTTGTTTCTTGGCCAGGAATATCTAGATATTCATTTTTGGTCTTTTCTCATTCATCATGACTTTCTCTGTTCCATTCCTGGCTCTCGTAGCCTTGCCAGCCGTGTTGGCGTTGGGAACTCCGAAGACTTGTGCCAATCCACAATTGAGCTGTGGAACGTCGACTTCTACTGACTTGTGCTGCTTCAATTCTCCAGGAGGGCAAATGCTCCAGACTCAATTCTGGGATACAGATCCAGTGACAGGTGAGCACCGGGTGTGGTCTCCTCGTAAACCTCTTAACTCATGTCTATAGGACCTACAACAAGCTGGACAGTGCATGGACTATGGCCAGATCATTGCGATGGGACTTTTGATGCCAACTGTGACTCTACTCGGTATGTCTCAATGTCGAAGGATTTGTGAGCCATCCACTGACTTCAATACAGAGAATACACAGGCATCACCGGAATCCTTCAAAGTTTCGGCAAGACTGACCTTCTCTCATACATGCAAACGTACTGGAAGGACTATTCTGGAGACGACGAGACTTTCTGGGAGCATGAATGGGGCAAGCATGGCACTTGCATCAGTACCCTCAAGCCAAGTTGCTACACTGGCTACACTTCAAAGCAAGAAATTGTGGATTACTTCCAAAAAGCAGTCGATCTCTTCAAGACCCTTGACAGCTACACAGTATGTTCCTCTCGAGTTACCGAATACTTCCAAAACACAACTGATCCTTCACAGTTCCTCAAGAATGCGAATATCGTCCCATCAACCACGGCTACATACACCTCCGCAGCAATTCAAGCTGCACTGAAGGCAGGATTTGGCTACGCTGTGACAATCCAATGCTCGTCCGGTGCTCTCAATGAGATCTGGTACTCCTACGATGTGCGCGGCTCAGTCCAAACCGGCACGTTCGTCCCCGCTGCTCCCGTTGGCCAGACGGGTTCCTGTCCCTCGACAGGCATCAAGTATCTTCCGAAGGGATCTGGATCGGGTACACCAACTACGACAGGCTCCGGATCCACTCCAACTGGAGGGTCCTTCTCTGGCACAGGCTACCTCAATGCCGTCACCGGAGGAGCCGCAAAAGGATGTATCATTAGTGCTGGAACTTGGTATGCAAGCGGTACTTGTG
Organism: Cadophora malorum; assembly: GCA_017365405.1. Lineage (NCBI taxonomy): Eukaryota > Fungi > Ascomycota > Leotiomycetes > Helotiales > Ploettnerulaceae > Cadophora > Cadophora malorum. Next base: position 76,791 of record JAFJYH010000158.1, on the reverse strand, counting down.
CCACAATCACCGCTACTGCTTCGGGCTCGGGCTTCACTTTGAAGTCTTCCAAGGGCAATTGTGGGATTGTGTCTTCGACTTTCACTTGTGCTTCGGGTGTTACTGCTACTGTATTCACTGTAAGTGCTTGAAAACGAGAGGAGTATTTGATAGCGGAGTGTACTGACAAGGATATAGGCGAGTGGTGGAAAGTTGGCGTACAATGGAGCGACTACATTCTATGCTGCGTCGGTACCGGCAGGCTCTACACAGCAAGCTGTCTACACAAATTCGAAGGCTGTGAGTGTGACATTTCAATGGGCCAGTGCGTAGGCTCGAGGAAGTAGGTTTTGAGAACGAAGAGCGGACAAGACACGGAGCTGGGGGAAGAAGTCGGGTGAAGACATGCTTTAAATCAGTGGCGATATGTAGAGGACTATCTCAATGCATATGCTGCCTCTGCACGAGATCTAGTAGCAAGTACAAGATGATCCCAATGCCTGCCAGTACTTCAACATTAATCAGCCCGGACCGGTCTCCCTACCCTCCTTGAGCCTCTAATCAGCTTCTCCATCTCCTCCTCGATCTTCTTTCATCCGATGTTCCGCGTTATCTCGCTCCCTTCAAATGCCTCAGTGCATACACTTCCTTCTCATCTCCTTATTCAAGGCCTCCGACTCGTGACGCTCGCTATACAAATTACCTGACATGCGGAGTAACGTGAGATCTCCCTCTGCATTCCTGATCGCTCACGGGCTTCAGCTTTTTACCCTTTGGACCCGCGAGACTTGGAAGTCAACATAGGGTAAGTGTTGAGGAAAGGCAGGAAGGTAATCCAGGACAAGCGGATAGGGAGGATGTTCGTTGCAAGCAGATAATTGTACACTGTACTGAAAAATGCTGGGACAATTGAAACGAAGCTGTTGGTACACATGTAGCAGATCAGGGACTGTCCCGGATGATCAGCATGAAGACTAGGGACAGGATGGCGGCCATCAGTCGGAAGATTGCCAATTCATCATTTTGATTGTCCAGGATAAGTTCATGACATTGAGAATGTCTTGATAGTATAATCGTTAGGGTTAAGAGCCCGTTGGGGGTTGACTGGAATACGGGATCCGGAATGATGATGCTGTTGAGAAACCGAGCTTTTGAATGTCTCAAGTTGATTGGAGAACATTGAAATCACCGCTGGATATGAAAACCCGAGATCCAAATGCTCGAAAAATCATTGTCAAGGTGAGGGAGGGTTTGAACCAGGAAGGCACCACTTTACGCGACTTCCGCCAAGCAAAACGCGTCTCACCAGGGCTTCCGAGTCAACACCTACCCAACTTTTCGCTTGTAAACCACCATCCCATTGTCGCAAAACAAACACAGGACATTGAAAATGCCGCGCAAATCTAAGAACGAGGATATCCACGAAGAGGAGAATGAAGAGGAGGAAGAGGAAGAGCTGGCAGACGAGCCTCCTTCTATTGAGCCTTACACGGTCTTGGGCATCGAGAAGAGCGCGACAGCCGACGAGATCAAGTCTGCGTACCGCAAAGCAGCTTTGAAGCATCATCCAGGTATGCGCGCATCATGACCAGACATATTTGACGCTTTCCATATGTCCCACGATACACGTAGAACATTGCTGACTTTCACAATAGACAAGGCCGCACCTCACCTCAAAGATGAAGCCCACACCAAATTCCAAGAAGTCGCCTTCGCATACGCCGTCCTCTCCGATCCCATCCGCAGAAAGCGCTATGATACCACCGGATCCACCTCCGAGTCTATGGACGCCGACGGCGATTTTAGCTGGTCCGACTTCTACTCTGAGCAATTCCGCGACGTGGTCACCGAGGACGCAATCGAGCGCTTCGCAAAAGCATACAAGAACTCAGACGAGGAGAGAGATGACGTTGTCAAGGCATACGAGAAGGTCAAGGGGTCATGGAGAGGAATCTACGAGTCTGTCATGCTGGGTGATCCGCTGGAGGACGAGGACCGCTTCAGAAGCTATATCGATGCTGCGATTGCGAGTGGTGATGTAAAGGGATTCAAGATCTATACGGAGGAGAGCGAGAAGGATAAGCAGAAGCGGATGAAGCGGGCGAGACTTGAGGCAGAGAAGGAAGCTAAGGAGGCAGAGGTTGAGTCGAAGAAGATTGAGGGCAAGAAGAAGGCGAAGAAGGATGGGCTGGGGGACCTGGCGGCACTGATTCAGAGAAGACAGGTTAATGCTGGGAGCTCGTTTCTGGATAATCTGGAGGCCAAGTACAAGGCGCAGGAAAAGGAGAAGAAGCCCAAGGGCAAGAAGGGAAAGAAGAGAGTCTCGGACGAGGACGAGGATGATGATGATGAGCCCTCTGAGGAGGCGTTCCAAGCTGCGGCGAAGAAGTTGAAGACTGGCAAGGCGGAGAGTGAGGGTCGGAAAAGCAAGCGTACGAAGCATTGATCAGGCTTATGATTTGCATTTATGGAGTCTGGATCGGAATGGGAGGCGTTCTAGGTTATCAGTATATAGGATAGGGAAATGATGACTTTATAATTCCGCATCTGGATTGTTCTAGATTTGGTTTTCGACAATTAGACATTGTGAATCAGGAAATACTTCAATACAAGAATGCATCCTACCACGAGCTGTCCTGATGACGAAGGCCTCTTCTCCCTTGAGGTCGTGAACTTCTTCGACTTGACACGGAAATCGATATCCGGTGGCCTTTGGACTCTCGACGCCTTGTCGAGGATATCTATTAATTCAGGACATTTGTCCCTAAGGGTCTAAATTTTGAACTCAGAACCTCGATACCTTGCCAAAGATATCACTTTTTCTGGACAGTTGGCCGGAAGTGTGTAGTCGGAGATCTAAGGACCTCGATACCTGACCAAAGACATTATTTTTGAGGACAATCGGCCTCAAGGGTATAATCATTAATCTCAGAACCTTGAGACTAAAGCCGTTAGCAGCGCCTTGAACTATACGGCGGAGGAAGTCTCAGGCTCAATATCACGGACCCAAAGCACCCTTCAAGCAGAACAAGCCATCCACGTGATCTTGCGTACACCCAAAATCTCACGCGTCAATTCTCGTCGCGTCACCTCGACAATACACCAAACACGACAACGACATCACTACTTATCGCCAGCTGCGCACATCGCTCGAGATCTACGTATCAATCATGCCATGACATCCGTTCCCAACAATATCTATCCGGATTACTGCCACAGCTTGTCGCCAACGATCGGGAAATGGTGTCCGCTGCTGGCGACGGATGTGCATCGGTTGAGGACCGTGGGGATGTTCTGTGATGGTACGTAAGCCTCTACTGCTTCTTCGATACCATCTACTTCCCTTTACACTTCTACCATGTGTTCTCGCTTGCAAAGATGCTATGGAATATACACTGACATGCTACGGCGAGCAGAACGAGCACTCTACCATTTCGACAACCACCCGGTGAAATGGGTGCGCATTACTGGTGTTGTCGTCGCGGTCGATGAGTTTAAGGGCAAGAGAGTCTTTACTGTTGATGATAGCAGTGGGATGTGTATTGAGTGTACCGCTATTGCGCCTCCTCCTCCGCCAAGTGAGAAAGATAAGCCGATTATGCCATCGCATTTGAATCAGATTGCGTCACTTATGGTTGTTCGGAATACTGGTATTTCCAACGCTGCGGGGGGTGGGAAAATGCGGGAGAAGAAGGTAGGGGAGAAGGGGAAGGAGAGGGAAAAGACAGTGGGGGCGAAGGAGAAGGGAGGAGGGAAGGTAGTACCTTCTGTTCAATGCCCAGCTGTCCCGTGGGACGAAGTCGATGTTGGGACGGTGGTGAAGGTTAAGGGGAGGGTTAACAATTGGTGGGATACGATACAGATAGAGGTTATCAAGATCGAGGTTTTGGGATGTACGGATCAGGAAGTGAGGTGCTGGAATGAGGTGTTGGCTTTCAAGAGGGATGTATTAAGTAAGCCGTGGGTTGTTAGTCAAGAAGAGGAGGAGAGGTGTAGGAGGGGAAGGGAGAAGGAGTTGAGATGTGCTAGGAAAGGAAGTGGTCGCAAGGTGGTTGAGGATACGGATAAGGAGGATAGAGAGAGGAGGAAGAGGAAGGAGGCTGAGAGGACCGAGGTGGAGAGGAGAGAGGAAGATGCGAAGTGTAGGAAAGCCAAAGAAGAGGAGAGATTGAAAGCGAAGGCGAAAGCGAGGACTTATCCTTCGATGGCTGTTTTGAAGGCGGCGAAAGGAAAATATGATGCTCTGGGGATTTGATACCTGTGGGATTCGGATGCACCGGGAACCGTTGATGACTTCACGACATTACGACTGACGTTTTTGAGTACGCTGTATATAATCTATCGACTTGGATACATCAACGGACATCCTGAGATAGACAATGTCGTGAACACGCCTAGGGACCTTGCGGCTTGCCCTCGTGCCCTCTTGCTCTTCTCGATACATTCTCAGTGCATCGACAGGAGAATAACAACCTATTTATACGTCCAAAGACAGAATCATGACCAACATCGATATCAATTCGCTTTGTTGACATGCTCATCCGAGGCTACATCACAACTCGTTCCTGCCAAGTCCAATCTCGGGGCATTTGAGAATGTGGATTTCTTGCCAAGTTTAAAACTGGGATTTTGCCGGGGCTTTTTCCTCAGGGGGTCATCATGATCGCTGTGGCAGTTGGAATCCAAATCCACTCTGATCCCGACAGGTCCACCCGGACATATTTGACTTTCTCAACCTCTCGAATTCCATCAAGCTCTCTTTGAAGCTTTCAACCGCCGGACCGTCTCGCTATCGGTCCCGAAGCATTCAATTCGAGAGAGAAATGGCTCAAAGCTGTAGAAGAGAAGTGTTGAGCCGGAGACTTGGCTTATCGGCTGTGTCCAGATTTCAGATTTTCTTGTTCTCGATGTTCGTCCACTTAAGCTCCCTGGTTTGTCGGCGCTACTGTGCACCAAGAGTGGCTGTGCAGACTTGGGACTGGGATTGTGTTGCAGCGCGGGGTGATACGTCAGCGGGTCGTCGGATGCCAGCGTGCAGCGCATGCAGGTGCTGCTGCTGTTGGCCATAGCTTCTACGAATCATGAACCACTATGAGAAGCTAGGAATTTGGCTTGAGTGGAAGTTTTGATGAGGTGTTTGAGAAATTTTGATCGGAGGAGAGGTACAAACAGGCCATGAGGAATTGATGGTACTTATCGACAGCGAAGGAACCGAAGGTTGGGTATTTTGCGTTCCTGTACAACAGGATAAGCTCACGGGCAACCCCTGGATAATATGTATGTCTCACAAACATAGAAAGATAGATGCAGGTGCCGTAACTGTTGGTTAGTAAGCCCCGATGAAGAGCATGAAACGGACAGACAAAACTTCTGGAACTAGAGTACCGGACAGTAAAAGCTGAAATCAAGGTTATTCTGCTGTTGACGACATGCTTGTAGAGCTGAACCTTGAAATCCCTATATCTCACTCCAATCCGTGAACCTTTTCTCCCATACAAAGCACTGTCTTGCCTTGATCTCTGGTTCTTTTAGTAACATCAGTCTGGCATGCTACAGTGGAAAACTTCACCAACCCCCTTCTCATCTTAATTGACCTTTCTCGAGCTTCAATTGGGATTAATATGAGTGGTTGACTGCTCCTGCCAGCAAGCAAGAACAAGCAAGCAACGTCAGAACTGTATCATATCAAACAGATCCGCGCCAGAGCTAAAGAAGAAAGACACGAGATCCGCCCTCTTCCTCTTCCATTTCCCCCGCCAGCCAAATCAGACTCCTCGCGCTTACCGTCAGACTTCAGTTGTCAACACATCCATCCGCTCCGCCAAATATCCATACCGCCTTCCTTGGCTCTAATCGAACTCTCCATCGTTACGATTTCATCTCACGTCGTACCTTCACCGTCGCCGTTGTACAGCTTGAGCCTCGTGCGCCCTAGGTCCCCTACTTCTTGGTCTTTTTGCCCAGCTGCACAATTCTCGAGTCCGATTGTTTCAATTGGCTCTTTGTTTGATCTTCCCGAGTCGCTTGCTCGGTAGGTTGGACGATTTCCTGCCACTCCACTTATCGAAGGAGGCGCAGCAGCTCACACATCACATCGTCAGGTTGCCCGACCCAAATCACCCTTTCAACCTCTCGCACCACGACAACAACGCCCGCCCGCCTGCCCACCCACGCACCACCAAGAAAGAAAGCATTTCGCAAAAACGACGGAAAGGTAGCCCAGGCCAGCCAAACCTAGAACAAGAATCCACTTGAGGACTGCCAAGATGGTGTGTAAGTTGCTCCTCCTTCCCTTGTCCGTCTTCTCCATAGCCCAGTCAATGGCCACTCGCACGTTCTCTATTGCCCTTGGCAGGTCAAATTGCGCCTAGTATGCCCGGACCAGGGCCCAGCTCTTTTTCCGCCAGTACCTCCTCTCCGCACTGCTCTTCCACACCTGCACTGCACCTGCACCACTTCTTTCTTCCCATACAATACGCTGGCACTTCCCCAGCTTCGTTTTGTTACAATACCCCTCACGAGAAAAGAACGTACGGTATCCTCTGCAGTGCAGTCAGACCGTCGCGAGAGCTTGATGCCGGCGCAAACATATTGAACATCGACCTTCCCACTCCTCGACATTCCTTTCGTCATTGTTCCATCCAAAAACAAGAACCAGAAGCAGACAAGACCAGCACCGCCCATTGGCCAAGACACACACAGAAAAAACTTTCTTTGAGGACAGGACAGATTCTTGGGCTGACTTCGAACGTTGTATTTCAATGATATACAGCTTCATCGCAACAATTCCGCAAAGAACTGCAGCGCGCGAAGACTGCGGGTAAAGGCACAAACACCGATATGCCAAACGCACCGAACGGCACGGCGACGGAGACCACGGGTCTGGTGAGCGGACGAGAGAATGGTGACGCCAATCGCAGAAAGAGCTCGTTGACGGCGTTCTTCGAGTTCTTTGCGCACAAGAACCATACGGCGGGATTGGACAGTGAGAACAAGTTCGTGAGGATTCCTGCACAAGTCGTGCAAGCTACTAAAGTGACATTGTACAGCAACTATGTCAATATCCTTCTGGTCTTCGTACCGTTGGGTATAGTTGCTGGCGCAATGGGCTGGAATCCCACAACTGTTTTCATTCTCAACTTCTTTGCCATCGTACCGCTCGCCGCCGTCCTCTCGTTTGCCACTGAAGAGATATCTATGAAGCTCGGTCAGACAATGGGTGGTCTTTTGAACGCAACGTTCGGAAATGCTGTTGAGCTGATTGTACGTATGGTCTAACTGGAAATCCACCGCTTTCTAACCGACGTATAGGTCAGTGTCGTGGCATTGAAGGATAATCAGATTCGAATTGTGCAATCTAGTATGTTGGGAAGTATTCTCTCCAATATGCTCCTTGTACTCGGATGCTGCTTTTTAGCAGGTGGCATTCACAATACTAGGACCGGAACCGCACAGGGTATTGAGCAAGACTTCAACTCGACCGTCGCTTCTACAATGTCTTCCTTGATGACAGTTGCAGCTGCTTCTCTCATCATTCCAGCTACAGTAAGTCCATCTTGCCAAGTTGAGTTGAAAGTCCTGTTTTAACAATTGGACAGCTATTTGCTGCGATGGCAAACTCGAAGGAAAATGCTGAGAAGAACATTATCATCCTGTCCCATGGAACCGCGATTATTCTCCTCATCCTGTACGTTATGTACCTCTTCTTCCAACTTCGCACCCACGCCATCCTTTTCGATGCAGAACAGCCAGAGGGCGAAGATGGAGAGGAGGAGGAGGAGCCACAATTGAGTCCTTGGGCAGCTGGTGGTGTTCTCTTGGTTGTTACCATTGCAGTAGCGGTATGCGCCGAGTACCTTGTCGGATCCATCGATTCTCTCGTCGAGACGGCACATATTTCAAAGACCTTCATCGGACTCATTCTCCTCCCCATTGTCGGAAACGCTGCCGAGCACGTCACTGCTATAGTGGTCGCATTGAAGGACAAGATGGATTTGGCTATGGGAGTTGCAATTGGTAGCTCCATGCAAATCGCCCTTCTCGTCACTCCGGCGCTGGTCCTTCTCGGATGGGCCATCGACGTTCCCATGACTCTCCACTTTGAGCTATTCGAGACTGTTGTCTTCTTCTTGAGTGTCCTTGTCGTCACTTATGTCATTCAAGATGGGAAAAGTAATTATCTTGAAGGAGCGATGGTATGTTTTATTCTACAGGTTCGAAAGGGAGAGCAGTACTGACTTTTATAGCTCCTCGGGCTCTATATCATAATCGCTCTTGCGTTCTTGGTATACCCCGACGATGCAACTGGTGATAAGCAAGTCAACCCCGAGAACGCAAATATCGTAGCCCGCTCATTCTGGGCTGTGGCCAGTTCCGCTGGGTTCTAAGCTTCCGAATACGTTATGGAGGCCGAGTATGGAGACGAGCCAAGTCAACTCCACTATGTGTTTATTTTCGCGGGGTTGTGGGTGTGGGTGTGGGTGGTAATGGCGACAAAGAAGCGTCTGTCATTGTACATATGCGGAAAGAGAGGCAGACAAAGTCATGGAGTAAATTCCGAACTTGAAAGTGGGAGGAAGGAAATAATTATTGATCACAAACGCTGCTTTTCCTTTGGGAGTTCGACCTGGAATTTGAAGGGGACGCCATTGGAGAGTTTGGATATTGTATGATTATTTGGGGCACATGTGGTGTGGTGGGCTACTTACTTGTCCCGTTCCGATCTAAGCATGTGTAGTTTTTTCATTTGTATATTTTGCTGTTGCTGTTGGATTCGGATGTTTTGTGTCAAGCGAATACCAAACAAAGTGTGTGAAGAGAAAAGAGGGTGGACGTTTGTGCTTGGAAGTGTAGTGGGCGATAGGTCTGGTTTAATCCGATGAATTCAAAAAAAACTATGTTCCCTCCAAACTTCCACTGCCAAAATACAGCTGCTTTCTACTTCCTGGCATGCATGCATGCATGAGACTAAAATTCAAGTCTGTAGTCGGTTCGCGACTGCTTTCTGATCAAAAGGGGATATGAGTTATCATAGGCGGAGGAATGGTTTGGATGTAGAGTTATCTGGGTGTGACTTTCCGGTCGGTGTCTGTCTGTCTTGAGAGAGAGATGAGCAGACAGATAGGTAGGTGGGTTGGATGGGTGACGGAAACGCCATGGCAGAGGATGGATTGATGAATGTAGTCATCTGACAGTGGCTACGGAGGAGTAGCAATCAATTAAGAATCGCAATACAAGATTATGTCACATTTGACTCAGTTTCACGTTCACTTAATTGTAGTTTGGTTTATTCCTCTGTAGGTTTTAATGATTTACATTATTCACTGCAACTGCCTCCTCATAGCAAAGCAATGCGAAACGAAGACACAGAGAAGAAGAAGCAAAGTGAGATTATGAGCGAGTAAAGAAGTTAACTTTCAAGTTGCGAAACACTTCTCCTCAGCACTCAAAGACCCTCGTTCCTAATGTCCTTCCTGGCGACGAAGGCCGTAAACCAAGCGACTTCAAATCCGCCCCAAAAGTCAATCTAACACGTCTCTCCATCTACATTTGCAAAGGAAGTTCAAATCATTAGAACTCCCTAGTGCTAAATGTGACGAAGAGAAAATGAAAAACAGACATCCAAAACGCCAAACCCATCCATCTAAAATACCCATCTCACTACCCTTTCTTCTTAGCCCATTCGTCCGTATGCGATGTCGATGTCGATGTCGATTTCCGATTCGGTGCCGGTGCTGCAGGTTAGTAGGAATTATGAACAACGCTAATTCATTCTCGTGTCTCGTTGCTCATTAGTATTCGTTGTTGCTTGCTTATTTCGGTGAAAGATGGAGAGGTTAAGCTCCACCAAGTCCTACACGCGTGAACAGTCAGTGAACATTCTCTTCGGAGACTCGATGCGTGGCTTTTGTTAAGCCAAGAGAGGGGATAAGTAACTCACCAGCAGCAAGCGCTAGATACCACGTCCTACTCGCACCTCCATCCAACCAACTGACGTCAAAAGTGTCCTGGGAAAAGAACTGCCACGCGGCTTGTGGATTAATCAAGGCGAGATTGGCGTACAAGACACCTTTCCATCCGCCCTCAACAGCATCCGCTCTCCCATTCGAGAAAAACGTATCCCACTCTTGCTGAACGAACGTTCTCGTCCTCGTCAACGCCGAGCTGGGCAGGAGAGGCAACATATGAATTCCCTGGATGTATTCAATATTGGTGCCGAAATACGTCGTATGATCAACCTTATTCTCGAAGAGGATACCAGCGACTTTGTTACCGATGAAGTTAGTAGGCTGGATAGTGTTGTCGGATGTGTACAGATAGTAATTCTGTAGAGAGCGAGCTGTGATGGCGAGTTGTAGGTTCCCACGAGCTTCGAGATTTGCATCGCCGATTGTGCGACCCCACATCTTGAGGGCGTAGGCGGACATGCTGTCTTCCGAGGAGGATTCTTGGTCTTTTCCGTCGAAGGATTCGTAGAGACCTTTGGCCCAGCTATGGCCGTGGTACCAGTCGAAGTTGCGGGAAACTGGAAAATAGGAGTCTGAAGTGGAAGGATTGGCAATGTCGCGGACCAGAGCGTTGACCCAGGCTTTATTTTCTGGGAGCCAAGTTGGGTCGAGATAGCCGATTATTGATGCGGCGTAGATGAAGTATCCGTAGCTGGTAGGGAGGTCAGTATTGGTTGTCCTTGTTTGTGCTTGAACTTGGTTGGAGATTAAGCGAAGGGTAGGGGCACGAACTGGAAATGATGGTCGTTGTAGTAGGTGTTTCCGAAATCTACGCCTGCATTACCGGTGACGTATGATGCGGTTGACACGATTCCACCCCACGCAGTCTCATATACGAGTGGGAAAGACTGGGTGTTGGATGTGAATCTCGCGAATGCTTCCTTCAGGTTGCCGAGACCAGCCTGAGCGAGAGCCTTGTCACCAATGAGATCGTGAAGGGTATACACGATCCCAGCAAACTTGGCAAGCGCCTATCGTCCATGTCAATATATTTCTTTTCGAGGGTGTTAATAAACATACCTTTCCACTGTAATACATAGAGTCGAGATTCGACTGAGCATTCATATCCTGCGAAACTTCGCTCGCAGCAGTCGATTGAATAGCAGCAATGGCAGAGGACGAGAGTGTTATTCTCTCAACGCCAGCCTGCGGACTCCAAGGAGCAAATCCCATAGTGGTAGGAAGGATTTCTTCCAAAGTCCATGAATCAGCGGTGATAGCTGTTGCTATGCCCTTGGTGGTTGTGGCCAATTGGACATTTGTCATTTGGGAGGAAGTTCGAGGAGCCATGGATTGGATGTGATGTGGAAGTGCAAACATGGCTAGAGTCGTGTTGGTAAGTCCGCCCTTTGAGAACGATAGCGTGTAAGCAGCTGCTGAGCCATTTGTGCTTCCCGAGATAGTCGCACTTGTAGCGTAGGCTCCACAGGCAGCATCGTACAAAGACTCTGCATTGCCAGGGTTCTTCGCTATCTGAATGACTCCATGGAAGTTGGATGTCGCTTGCGCAAGACCGTTGTTCACAACTGTAAATTGAAGACCTGCTCCATTTTTTGAATAGGCGTACAGAAGCCAAGTCTTGCCATCTTCGAGAAGAATAGTGTACTTGGTCACACCTGGCTTTGGGTTCGTTGAGGATTTGGTCAGCGAACGGAAGAAGACCCCAGTTTGCAAGATGGGAGTGCCGCCATTGAAAATTCCAGTTACAAAACCCATTCCTTGAACGAGGGGGAATGTAATAACTGGAGCTGCTCCGGTACTTGGCGACAAGTTGACGTTTGCAGAGAATGCGGCAAGCGAATCCATTGAAATTGCAGTGGATGCTCCAAGCTCATTTGCCGACAGAGCTAGAGACTGAATGCCAATTGGATTGATGAAATACTGCACAGGATTTGCAGCTGGGTCAGGCCCATAGACTTTTTGATTAGAGTCTATATGTGCGATGGTCATCCCCCAACTCCCTGCTGCTCCGTTTCCTTTAGACCAAGCGACCGAATAAGGATTAGTCCAAGTTGCTGCAGTCTGGCTTCCAAGGAAGAAGTTGGAATAGAACTTATTCGTGCCGACTGGAGCTGACTGTGGCTGTATTCCAGTTCTGGGAACAGGATGATCGATTCTTCTTCCAAGTACAGAAGGTGGCGCATCTGTAGCTACCGGTTGGAATATGTTTTGCGAAGGTATGCCGGGCTCTACTGAACTTGTGACGGACGTGACTGGAGCTGTCGGCGAGATTGTGGTAGTGGGCGCAGAAATCGAGGTACTGATAATGGGTGCGGAAGTTCCAACTCCAGTGGTGTTCAGACTTGTAATGATTGTTCCCGATGTGTTTGGGTTGGTTGTACTCAGAGTCGGCAGGATTTGAGCAGTACCAGAACTAGCTGAAGAAGTAACAACTGGGACACTGGGTGTTACTGTCGAGGTGCTGACCGATTCGAAGAACATTCCTCCAGTTGTGATCGGAGTGGTCGGGACCAGCACGAGACTTTGGGTCTCAGGTGTGGCAGAGCTCCCTGGGGTTAAAGTTCGAGTTGGTAGTGATGGAGGATTATTGTTCGCTCCCGCGGTAACTGTGACAGTCGCAGTAACAGTAACGAAATCAGTTATCGTAACCACGGGCTGCTGATTGTCGATTTGTCTCCTGGAAGGAGGCGCTGCAGTAACTGCAATCGCCCCCAGTATAGTTAGCCATACTGATGCTCTCATATTTGTGGAAATGTACAGAAAGAAAGGGCGAAATGGTGCGGAATCAAGGGGGAAAGATGGCCGCAGCAATATGTTTGATAGCTCTCCAGATCACCGTTTGTAAATCCAAATATCACGGAGAGTGTGTGACAGAGGATTAGATATTATCGTTGTAGCGCAACTGGTGAGTATGTTTGGTAGCGAAAATTGCGATCGTGTACTAATCAGAGATCGTGAAGTGATGAACCGCAAGATGATTTATTCGGGACGGAGGTCGTAAGGAAGTGAGGTAGTGAGGTAGTGAGGTAGTGAGGAAGAATTGGAGTTAGTGGGGGAGAATGTGGAATGTGGAATGATTCAAAAATGACTCGAGAAATTCGGTCCGTCTCGCAACAGACAAGAATTGTCTGAGAATTTTGCGTTTGAGATTCTTCATTGATTCTTCACATGCTCTTTACTTAAGAGATGCCAGATCCTTAGATCAAAACATTGTACTGGAATGAGAAAGGTCGCAATTGCGGACCGCCGGCGAGCGCCAACACCACGTTGGCGCATCACTTACGTTTTTGAAGGAACTTATCAGTCCAGATACAGCATGAAGCTCAAGCTATCTCGAACGCGAAGGGACCAGAGTTGTGAATTTGGTTCTCTCGAAGATAGTGGCCGTCCCGTGGCTTCGTCTGAAGTCCACTAGCACCAGTCAGGAAAGTATCGTCTCGGGGAATTTAAAATTAATGATCTGCTGAAGAGATGTTAGCATGCCGCTATCTTCGGATCGTGCCTTTAGGTCAGCGCGTTGTCTGGGAAATAGCCCGCTGCGAATGTTGGCTAGGCTATTTGGCCTCTAGCTCTGGCGTCTCTAGGCCGACTTGAGGCCAAGATAGGGACGCAGATGTCATGTTGCATAGCAACGCTAGCTTGCTGTCGAGGAATCGTGCCAAATTGCCAGGTGAACATCAGGCGGGTGAGCCTAACGTGATCTTAAGAGATCTTGTTCGGAGCTTTGAGGTTTGGGAAGGCGTGTCGTGCAGTGAGACATCGAGCGCGCGTGGCTTACTGAATAACCCAGGGTCCTGCTGGTCGAGGTTCGGAGTCACTTCCGAAGGTTATAGGTTATTGGATGGTTTGTTGATGATATAGGAAATAGTTGGATGAAGATATTTCTAGGTTTGAGATACCAACTGCCATGAATTAGTTGAGTGACGTGTGGACTTTTCGCCTAATCGAGCGCGAAGCAAAAGAGGAAGCGACAGTCAACAGTCTCGCGATGAGGAGAAGCTGTTGATGAGAAAAGCTACACAATAGAAACAGTGAATGGTATAATTTATGAAACCAACAGGGACCTTCGGTCCTTTTGCATTGAATCGAGAAGGACAAACATCTTGAAGTGACACACTGAATTGAGTAGTTTAGGTCGCTTCAACTCCCAGCTTTCCTGGCCAGCTTTCCTACCTTTCAATGTTTCACAAACTTTGAAGAAACGCCTAACAGATAGTGTAGAAACCTGAAGCTAGCTTTGGCGCAGGCTTCATCCGGTCCCAGGTTCCGGGATGTTGCATGCCTAGACCTACAGTGCGCGTAGTCGCACAACATAGTGAGGGAACATGGCTGACTGTCACAGGATCGCACAAAATATACACATGTGACAGTATGACAGAAAGAAACAGTTTTCGGTTCCATGCGTGCCCTAACTTCTTTGTGACATCTGTCGAAGCACTTTCCCTCCCAAGAGTCTCGGTCTGGTGAAAAATTGAGAGATGTGTCTGTAGCTGCGGAACGCCCTGACGTGGCTTTAAACTGCCCCCTATCGATAATCGATCCGAAGTTCTGGGTTGAAGATAAGACAGACAGTTGGCATGGAATCAATAATAACCTAGTTGCAACATGCGACGCGAAATTGAAAGATGGTAGAATGACATGAGGAACCAGTAGTTTCTTGTAGGGAAACAAGTTCGAATCAACTCTTGCTAGGCTCGCGAAATCAGTCGTGCAATACGTAAGGAAGGGCTGATCTGCATGTAGATGATGCTAGCCAAAATGTATGGGTCTGCATGAGATTGATATTTTGGATGATAGAAATAGGGGCTCACTTACCTCTGGGCACAAACAATAGTCCCTACAAAAAGTCAGCCCCTAAATCCTCGTCCTTTCACATCTGCTTCTGATTCTTTCTGCTAAGATACGTAAAGCTTGTTCCACACATCACACATCACATATCACCCATCCTCATCTTCGAAATCAAAAATCCCTCCTTTCTTTACAGAAGATTTGAGTCGCATAGCGAAACCCAACTGTCCCAATACCACAGAATGGTCGACCTTTAGGGAGAGGTCGTATCCATCTGTAAAGTAGCCCGTAGCCCATTCGCCATAGCTCAAGAATCCCCCCACTTGATCGGGCTCATGCTCGATCTGATGATGGACATATTCAAGATTCATTTCGACATCGTCGTTATAGCTTGGGGACGAATATGTAAGGTCCCATTTCAAACCATCTGCCTTTAGATCTAGCACGATACCGAACATTTCGTGAGACGCGTTCTTGAACAGTAGTGTCCCTTGTCCTTTGACAGGTATACTAACATGGGCTAAGTTGTCTACATCCGCAAGATGGAAAGAGTTGTTCACTTTCCAGCCTTCCACGTGGTGGAGCTTGTAAGTAAGAGATCTCAATCCAGAGAAGTCGATCGAGCAGGGCTTGTCAATCTCCAGCTCCCGTCGCCTGCGAAAAGCCCCGAGGCCCATCATAACTTGCTGATCTGATTCGATTACGTATATTTCGGTCATTCTTAGCGGAAGGTTTTCCGTGCCGGGATGAAGCTCTTGTGAGTTGGCTCGCATGTACTGGCCCGTGGATCTGTGGTCCTTATGTAGAGTCAACTCTGAAAGCCATATCCCGATGGGAGGGCCTCCACCGATTCGCAAGCAGTTCAGACCAGCCCAGCGGAAGTTTCCAGACCTGTCTCCGACCATGGAAAAGGGGAGTTTCCGCCTTATTTCAGGAGACACCATAAGTCTAATACGCAGGCCAAGATTTGTCACTTCGTAAGCCATATTATGTGCTTCCGTATCAGCCACGATATCTCCACATAAGCTAAACATGTCAGGAGATCTTGCAAATGGTCCCTCCATACTTTGAAAATGACCATCTCCAACCCAAGCAAAGATCGAATGGTCGATTGATGTTTTGATGATCTCGATTTGCAGCTTGGTTGAACAGTAAAGTCAGCTTGCCCATGTACAGGAATACTTGAAAGTAGATCATGAACGTCACGTTACCCTACGGAAAGCTTGGACCGCTCCTTCACCATATAGCATTGGCATAGAAACATAGAAAAGACCGAGAAGAGAATAGGCTCTGTCTTCGCCCCTTGTGGTACATCTTCTCGATGCCCAAGACATAATTTGAGCTATGCTGCAGTCCATGGTTGCTTCCCCGTAATCGAGAAGAACTTCTGAAGGTATACCAGTTTGCGCCTCAATGATATCGATAAATGTAATTTTAGTCCCAATTCTTAGCCAAAGTCGATCAAAGAATATGAGGCTTGACGGTGCAATAAGCTCCTGTAGGGTCCTGATGAAGACTTTAGTATGTGTTTCTTGTCATTGACTCATTGTCTTGGGATCTTGGGATAGAGAACAAAGGACATGATCCCAGAATTCCAGATCTTGGACTCTTTCAAGGCAGGAAGTTACGAACCACCCCCTGGTAAACCATCGAGTCCCGCCAAGCTGACTGAGATCAGAGCCATGTTCGATATCCTCCAAGTACGCGTAACACTCAGCTGCCTTTCGATACCACCTAAACATCGAATTAATTGCTTCCGATAATTCAGCACTATTCGTCTTGTCGATGCAGCAAGTATCGATCCAGGCGTATTCGTAACCATCCTTCAATGCCTGGGCACAGCATCGTTCAATCTTATGATACCCTGATCTATTTTTAATATCCAATTCGAGCATCTGAGCCTGTGCATCCCGAAAGTCAAGTTTCTGATTGACCGGAGTCTGAAGACTGAGCATATCTTGGAAAGAGACCTCTTCGTCGCCCCATGTATGTGACAGAATTGCGTACGGAGGAACGTCATCTCACATGAAAGAGTGCAGCGCCAAGGTGGAAGTATCCAGCAGCCACATGTCGATATGATGAATGAGCCAGAAAGCGAAGCCAAACTTAGCAAATTCCGTTGTCCAAAGTAAGGCTGGCAGCCTGATTAGGTTGCTGGTGTTTACCGCAAAAATGCGCGTTCGGCACTTCTACCTACACGCAGGTGCCAATCGTGCCACCTGAAATAGCCGAGGGCGCCCCAAACAACCTCCACACCATGAAAACACCACAATCGCAACAGAAATAGAAGACAAAAGTGCGAAAACAGGAGAATTGGAATTATGATCGAAGGAATCAGACCACAGTTCTTCCGATTGATGACAACATTCCATGCAAATCAACCGTTGAAGTTCGGCCCTCACTGCATATTTGGTGAAGGTGGCTCCGAGGCTCGGCCAGCCCGTTATCATCTGTTCTGAACGGTCGAAAGGAAGTCTTCGACACGAAAAAATGAAGCTCGAAGTACTACAATCAGCAGCTCATTATCAGTTTATAGATCTGACCTGCTTCGGAATTAAGATATAGAAGCATACTGCAAGCTAAAGAGGGAGGATCTAGCCCCCAAAAGCCTGCATGACGCCCAGATAATAGACGAGCCGAGGGCGCTTCTCAGTCCAGTCAAATCGATTCGTAGTCACAATAACTCTTTTGGGCCGGATACTTGCGGTAAGCAGCCGCAGTGCTGTCGCTCGTGGTGGGGTCTCAGAGACCATGAGGAGCTCTTGTGCTCTTAATCATCAAGCCCACTCAGCAGCCTCAAAAACAACTGGGACAAGCGTCAACGTCAGCTGAGTCTGAGGTCCCTAGAATATGCCATGTCCCAACCTGGAGATCCACATTTAAGCAGTCCGAAGTCTCTAAGATTTTGCGATTACAGGCTGCCAACGTCCCCTGCTCGGTGCGGTGGTGTAGCTACGGTCCAGCCGCTTCACGTATCATCGCTACCGTCTGAAATCCCAACAACCACGTTCGACCTCTGTCACCCCGCAATCATAGCCCCCGGATATCAGTCCCCATGGTTTCACTCTCAAGCGAATCAGTTCAGAAGCTGGCATTGCTTCGCTTCCGAGCAACTGGTACCGGTGTAAAGATTGTCACGTTCTTCCAGTCATATGCGTAAGTTCTCCCTCCCCAAGCGGCTTCCTAGAAAGTCGAGACTCTTAAAATTATATAATACCAGAAGTACTTCAGAGAAACTGAAAACAAATAAATGTTAACTTTTCTGCATTGTAGCTACAATCCCCATGATCCCCTCGAACCCTGTCGATTTGAGGCTCTATGCCGGCTCAAGTCGATAGCCGAGTTCAGTTCCTCGATACCCGAGAACGTACCGCCTTCACCAGACGGGAAGGATATCGCAACGACCTTAAGCTTGTTGAATGACTGGTAAGAAGATTTGCCATCACTCTTTCCCCCAACATTACTTAGTAAAAAGCGAGCTTCTACTCATGATACACCCCCAGCTCGGCAAACTTCCTACGAAAACAACCACTAACCCACCCACCAGGCTCCTCGTTTCAAGCGAGATTCTCGACGAGATACAGACCCTCAACCCGGAAGACCTCTCACCTATCGGAGCCCGAATGGTCGATTTCCTCTCCCAAGTAATGCAACCGCACACCTCGATCGACTCGCTCCTCCCCTCCAAACTCAACAAACCCTCCCCATCAGCAGCACAACTCCAGAAAGACAAAGTACAGATCGTACTTGACTGGTTCGAAGACTGCAATGCCTGGATCCTCGACATCAAGAACGATCTTGAGCAAAGTTGGTTGAGAGAAGATGTGCAAAATGATATCCCGCTGCCGGAGATCTACACTCCTCTGAACACATTCCTGTTTGCTCCAGCGGTGCATTTCATCCAATGGCTCCTATATTACTGGCGAAGAAACGCAACAATGAAGTATGCACTCCCATTCGAACAAACGGCAATCGCGCCGTATACCCCAAACTATCTAGTTCCGTTCCGGCAATACTGCCAGAACCCTCACCTCACTCCCTCCGCACAAGCGCTCCGGTTCTGGAAAGCATCTCGGTATCCAGTAAGAGGAAGCTGGGGATCAGCTGACATTCATGATACAGTGTGTAATCTGCTCGAGGAGAACATCCAGATCGCGCATCAAAGGATCTTCACTCACGAAGTCATGATAAATGCGCAGCTGTCGCAGGCACAGCTCGCGTCAAGCGTGTGCGGCTACTCATCTTCATCCTCGAGTCCAGAGCCGCCGACTCCACGACTTCAGTCGCGATTGTTGCAATCTGGAGATGAGCAGAACTCGTTCTCACTACCTCTTTCGCTTTCTTCTGCGTCCAGCGACGGGGAGACATTAACGTATACGTGCACGTTGTGCAGTAGTCCCAGCTATTTCACACTTGCGAAGGATCTGAAGAGACATGTTGAGAGTATACATTCGCGGCCGAAATTCTATTGCGAGGTGGAGAGTTGCAGTCGATCGAAAGGGAAAGGCAGACCTTTCAACCGCGTGGACAATTTGGTTCGTCATGTCAGGAGTAGACATGGGAAGCAGGTCGATAGGTATAGCTTCAAGGATGTAAGGGACGGTTCGCTCTGAGTTACCTTTGGAGTTTCGTTGGGATGTTCGTGTCATGATTGATCATGGAGTTGGGGCTTGGCTGTAGACTGTATTGCGTAATTTGGAGTATCGGTTCTGCTTGGGAAAATGAAGGCCATGGGTATTGGTGTTACAGGTTACTGGTACGATTTTGACGATCATATATGTCAGAGCTTGGATTGTATGACACTTGACAAGTTGCAATGTATTGCGACGTTGAGTGAAGTCACAACCTACAGCTCCTCTCGAGGCAATGCAAATGCAAGAAGTCGTGTACCAATTTCATTCTGCCAAACAAGGTCTGCACTTCGCTGGCATTTCGATACTTCGGGACGACATCTGATTTGGACTTAGTCCTCCTCGTCACTGTCATCCGAATCCAAGCTTCTCACAATCCTCTTGACCTTAGGATTCAGTCTCAAATAGACCTCCATACACCTCTCCGCCTCATACTGTTGCTGATAACTCGAAACTCTCGGCCCACTAACCCTGATTCCAAACCACTCCAAGCTCTCAGGCATACGATCACCCCAGTAATCGACTTGCCTGTCATAAAAAGGCACTAGAGACGCAGCTTGTGATGCCTCCCATATCTCTGCGGTATAGAGCATCAGCGGAATGTCCAGATATCTGTATGATCCCGAAGTCAGTAAAGCTGGTAAAGTATATCTGACGGGTGAGCTAACCTGAGTTGCTCGAAAGCCTTCAAACTCCCCATAAAGTTCTGGATATTCCAAGGAATAGGGTTCCACTCCACGGCTGCAATGATGGTGATATCAATGACCAGTCGCTTCAAAGTCTTGCGGATCGAGTAGAATGCAGACTTCAGGACATTGCAATCAAGATACTGCTGTACACCATCGTCGTACACCAATTCGCACTCGAGGTCTTCGAGTTGCGGCGTCGCGGCGAGGAAAGTCTTCAAAATGTGCTCGTGTATGACCCCATGTCTGAGAGTCAGCTTTTTGATGTTCGAGTTGGTGGCTAGTTTGCCGCGCCAGAAGGTTCCTGGTGAGCAGAACGCCAGTGAGAGGGACCTAAGTCGTATCAGTAAGTCTCTCCCTGATCACAATATCTATGAGTTGAATCCAGTGACCGATTGAGCCTGTATACAGTTACAAGGGAGTTAGAAACGTACTCAAGCTTCTGAAACTTCAAGATATCGGGAACAGGATGATAAGCATCAAAGATGTCTTCCTCATGATGCTCCTGAATGGTCCTCACAGGAATTCGATCTTCACGATCGACCGAGAACCTAAGACGCCGGATATTCGGATGTCGATGGCAACTGATGTCAGAAGCTAAGCGCAGAGCTTCAAATACCAAGCTCCCGATGGCAGAAGTATCGCGCAAGCGTATGTCGATGTCATTTAAGCCAGTCAGCCGCAAGAGAAGTAGGCCCACGATGACGTCCAGTCTGCCTTTGTAGAAGCCATCAATCCAGTGGTTGTGCTGGGCGGATGGAAGGAGTAGCTCAATGCTCTTCTTGCAGGCTTCGATGTGCTCGTCATTGAATCCGCATTCTCGTGCTTGGTATGCATCCCACTAGAATTAGAGGTATCAAAACTTGTTCTGTATGTCTCAAGATTGTGTGAGGACTTACGAATAGCCCATAATCGGGTGAAGGCAACAATAGCTTGACCTTCTTGAAGTATCCTGCCCTTCTCGGGTTTTGAAGAATCGACCTCAGAAGTAAATACGGCTGCTGTTGGACGAAGTACCCGGTGGGTAGGTCAGTTCGATGCTTTCGCTTACTCCTCGTATATGGTCGGATATCTCCAATTTTCAGATTTCTATGTCGTCTGTTAGAATGAGGACATACGTCCATCCACAAAAGACCGCTTACCTCAGTAGTGGCGGTCCGGCAGAGGGCTTTGGAACCCAGCTGAAGTAGGAGTAAAGTGATGGTTCTACGGCTTTGTTGAATGCCTTATTAATAAGGCTCAGCATGAGGAAGTCCTTTTGGACGAAGCCGTATGAGAAGATAATGTCCCAGATTTCATTGGGGACATTGAGATATGGGGGTGGGCGAGACGCCATGGGTTGGAGAGGTACGTGGTGGAGCGCTGAAGTCTGGGCTTTGAAAGTACTGAGGAGAATCTGGGACTTTGAAAAGTTATTACAGGCAGTTTTCGTTATGGCCAAGTCCATACCTGTGTTGCCGTAATTGACGACAAAGTCCAAAAACAATATGGCGTTCCAAAGTGAGCAAAAGCTTAAAGCAATGAGTGGCAAGTACGTTTGAAGGCTCTTTCCAAATCAATAAAACTATGAAATACTCCGAGACTCCAATCAATAATCCGCATCTAGAATTTATCTAATGATTATATATGTGTGCCATCCCCTAAGATCGTGAAGTGACTCAACCAGAAGAGTCAGGCCGCTGCAGCTCCCCACAAACGAGGCGGATTCAGGGGTTTGCCGCCGCTATGTGGCTGGGGAGACGTGCATTCAGAAACACCACAACACAGCCTCCGCTGTGAGGAACACGAGCTGTGCTGAAGTCTACATGGAACAACTTCGTATTCTGAGCTTGTTCTTGCATTGCATTACATGACCATGACATATGATCCCATTCAA
The DNA here is from genome assembly GCA_017365405.1 of Cadophora malorum. NCBI lineage: Eukaryota > Fungi > Ascomycota > Leotiomycetes > Helotiales > Ploettnerulaceae > Cadophora > Cadophora malorum. The sequence continues at coordinate 54,863 of JAFJYH010000158.1, read as the reverse complement.
ATGCTGGATTTGGAAGTACTCCGCTATGTCTGTGGGCTATGGTCCCCTCTCCGGTTTCTATTGTCTAGCTCTGTTGGTGATGAACTTGCTGCACTGTTAGAATCGAAGGGCTTACAAGGTGTTACATCATGAAGATGTAGTTCTAATGATCTGATCTTACATTTTGGAAGCATTAATTAAGAGTCCCAGGGCTCGGAACAATCAAATTGTCATTTTCTCAAAGGACGCTAAACAATCAAACCTGGGGAGGGACCACACGGATGGAAGCCATCACAATAAGCTTAAAAGCTAGCGGTACAGCAGACCTTGAAGCATACTTCTGGTCAAGCTGGACATAGATTTTCTCAGTTCTGTTGGAGTATTTGAGAGCCGGAGGAACATGGCTTGAAAGACAAAATGCTAAATGATCTATCGAGTAGGATTTCATTAAAGTTAAAGTAATTCAATGCTGTTCACCGCCGTTCCACCACTTGTACTCCGTAACAAAATGTCTCTGCACGGAAGCATCGTAGACTTCCACGAAACTCAATAACCTTATTTTCAATTGCTCCATCTGATGAGTGATCAATCCGGACTTAGCTTCGGCGGAACACACTGTAAAGTTATTAGCCAAACCGTAAACTTCCTCTGAAGCTGTTCATCAAAGTCTCTTTGATGGTCCTGGCAAAACTTAGAGTACCGTGAACCCTGTTCCCCTTGTTGTGAGACGATTTGGCTCTCACCCTCGAGAGCTTGCTATCTATTAAGACTCCGCCGCCGCGAACTTTTGAAATCTATCTTCCGCGCAATGTATCGAGGACTTTGGATATCATCGAATCCGGACTATGGGAAAAGGAGGTAGGAATCCCATGAACTCGCCTGTACTTTATAATTAACAGCTCGGCCGCGGCACATCAACTGACATACTGAGGCCATCAAGATGTCTAAAGGTACAGGAAAGCAGCTAGGGGCAGTGCTCTTAGCATCGCTCATTCCGCTGCTGGTCTTGACCATCGCGATTTATTTTGGTAACAAGCATTCCTTTGTTGACATTCCCTCCACCGAGTCGAGAATGGAAGAGCCGGCCTCGGCTGAATTGGCGGGGCAGCTGCAACTGCCATCAGCGAACCCCACCATCGACACCATCTTCCAAAAAGACAAACCAAAACAACCCCTCCAAGCCCAACTCCTCCACCACCAACAACCCTCAATTCCACCTCATCACCACCACGCCTTCAACATGGCGACCCACGAACAGCTCCCCTCCACCTCCTCCCGAGCACCCCTCGACCCAACAATAACCAACACCACAATCCGCATCGGCACGCGGCGGTCCGCCCTCGCCATCGTGCAAGCCGAAATGGTCGTGGCAGCGCTCAAGAAAGCGCACCCAGAGAATACCTACGAGATTCACGCCATGGCCACAATGGGCGACAAGAACCAAGTAACAGCCTTACACGAATTCGGCGCAAAGAGTCTCTGGACGCATGAATTGGAGGCGCAGTTGCTGGATGGGGATCTCGATTTCATCGTGCATTGCTTGAAGGATATGCCGACGCAGCTGCCGAATAAGTGTGTGATTGGGTGTATTATGGAGAGGGAGGATCCGAGGGATTGCGTTATTATGAAGAAGGGGTTGGAGTATAAGACTTTGTTGGATTTGCCGGAGGGGGCGGTGGTGGGAACGAGTAGTGTGAGACGCAGTGCGCAGATCAAGAAGGCGTATCCGCATTTGAAGTTTAAGGATGTCAGGGGGAATCTGGGAACGAGGTTGGGGAAGCTGGATGCGGAGGACGGGGAGTATTCGTGCTTGATTCTGGCTGTGGCTGGAGTGGTGAGGATGGATTGGACGGAGAGGATTACGCAGTACTTGGATTCGACGACACTGGGTGGGGGAATGTTACATGCTGTTGGTCAGGGAGCGCTTGCAATTGAGGTTCGGGAGGGAGATGAGAAGATCATGAAGGTTCTGGAGGTCTTGTCAAATGAGGCTGCGACTCTGTCGGGTATTGCTGAGAGGAGTCTGATGCGTACTCTGGAGGGAGGTTGCAGTGTACCGATTGGTGTTGAGACCACATGGATCGAGAGAGGCAAGCTGTTGATGAAGGCTATCGTGGTCAGTCTGGATGGAACACAGAGCGTAGCTGCAGAGCGCTTAGACGAGATCCTCAACGAGAAGGATGCAGATGAGTTTGGCTGGAAGCTGGCCCAGGAGCTGGTAGAGAAGGGAGCTGCCAAGATCCTGGAACAGATCAATCTCAACAGACCCATCATCAAGGAAGCAGGAGGAGCCTAGCATAGATAGACGCTGCTATTATGATTGAGCTTTATGTATAATACATACTGGCGAGGCGTGTAGGGCATGGAAAAAGTGCGCATATTAGCTCTCATCTCCATCCATCATTCCACCCCAGTGCTGCTCCCTTGTCCTGCTCGAACGCCGTTGTTCACTGTTGAAGTTTGAGTGAGACCTCTATGTGCATTACCAACTGATTCCATTTGATCAAGCATCCTCAGTGAACTCTTTGTATGCCTTTGCATCCATCAACTCCTCTAGACCCTTGATTCCCGCCTCGCCCACCTCGACCTTCGCAACCCATCCTCCAGACGACCCCTCGTCCTCTGGTCCCTTATTGATAGTTCCAGGCTTCTCCTCCAGCAGGTCATTGACAGCGGTGATCGTGCAGGTAATAGGCGCATTGATGTCCGAAGCCGACTTTACTGACTCCACTGCTCCGATCGCATCTCCAGCTTCGACCTCCATTGGCGTCGTTGGGAGCTCGACGTAGACGACATCACCGAGAGCATGTGCAGCATAGTCCGAGATGCCAATGACTCCCGTCTTGCCATCCTCGGAAATTTCAACCCATTCGTGGTCCTTGGTGTATCGCTTTGCTTGTGCTGTAGAGACGTCATATCAGTACTTGATCATGCTACCTCTTCCCGAGGTTCAACGATATGCCCTTACCAACTGGAGTAGCGGAGAATGCTCGCCCTTGGAATTGGGAGGATCGCCATGGTGCTGCACTTCTGCGAGATGCGGCGGATAGGTGGAAGGCCACTGGCCGTAGAGATCGTGTAATTGATGCCATTGTTGCTGTGAAATGGAAGTGTGGTGATGTCTCTCTCCGCGAGCTTCAATAAAATGTTAGGAACTGCGCCTTCTCGAAGCAGGCCTGGCCTGGGTTCGGATCAATTGACTAAAGCGGCGTTGGATTGAAACTCTCCTGCAGAGCATTCAAGTATGTGGGAAATCTCTGTGCACGCAAGTCTTTGTGAACAGGTGAATTGGCCCAACAAATCTCTATAGTATTCAATTTTTGAGTTCAGCCAAACACCTTCAACCAGCACTTCTGGAAGATAATATGATCTGGTATCAAGTGTTTCTTTGGTGCCGCTCTTGCAAACAACACACCTGCAGCCTTGGCGAAAACATCCCACCTTAAAAGGATGAGAGACCAGGGTCATGGTTTGGAAAGACCATCGATATTATTGACTTGTTGATGTTGATATTGGGCTTGACAACGAGCCGCCCCTCCAAACAATCTCTCTTTAAAATCACGGTCATGCACTTACTCACGAAAGGAGAAAAATTGCTGCTGAAGGTTTGATACGCATTTTCCTTGCTTCTCGTCCTGGACCACTCATCGCGTCAAGTCAGCTTCCCATACGCGTGCCTTAGCCTCAAGCGCCGGCAACGTTGAGGCAAGTCGCGAGAAAGACTCCGTCAGGGGTCCCACCTAGGTGTGAATAGTCTCAATTCGACCCAAACCGTACCTCAAAGCCCTGCAGTCGCGGCTCCACCTCCACAGATTCCGTATTGCCTTGCACAAGTTACGAATGACTCGCGCTACTTATGTATTCGTCAACACTGCACTCTTGATCACGATTGTCCAGCTGTCCTTCCCTCCACCACCAACTTACCTCACCTCACCCTAGATTCCTCCGCTAGCCCTGCACTCAAGACATCCCAAACACCCCTCACAAAACCGACAATCTGGATTCCTCGACGTTATCGGCGGACAGCCCGTCTCAATTCTACGACGCCGCTGACAAAATGGAGTCAGAAGGGTATGACCCACGGGCAGAAAGCCAGGGCCAGGATGATACAATGGGCGGCACCGAAGAAGCACATACCCCTACAAGACGACATATACAGTCCCAATCCGCCGACTTCCCATCTTCACACCAACAGCAAACATATTCAGGTCCTCCTACACCGGACGTCGACCCCACCGGCAACGGCAGATATCCCACCCCGCCAACGTCCTTCGCGCCATCAATCTCCCGTCCAAACTCAGGCCTGTCTGGTAACGGGGGATACAGCAACATGCAATCCTCATACCAAGACCAGAACGCCCGCGGGACGTCGACAGACCAAAGTCGGAACAAGAACAGTGTCGTCATCAAGGTTGGCATGGTGGGAGACGCACAGATTGGCAAGACTTCGCTCATGGTCAAATACGTGGAGGGTAGCTGGGACGAGGATTACATTCAGACGCTCGGAGTCAATTTCATGGAGAAGACGATTTCGATACGCAATACCGAGATTACGTTTTCCATTTGGGATCTAGGTGGACAGAGGGAGTTTGTTAATATGCTGCCGCTGGTATGCAATGACGCAGTCGCTATCCTGTTCATGTTCGACTTGACGAGGAAGAGCACTCTGAATAGTATCAAGGAGTGGTACCGACAGGGAAGAGGTTTCAATAAGACTGCGATCCCTTTCTTGGTTGGTACGAAGTACGACCACTTTGTGAACTTTCCCCGAGAAGACCAAGAAGAGATCTCAAATCAGGTACGCTCTCAGCATTGACATTCTTAACAAGTACCCAGCTAACAATTTTCCAGGCTCGCAGATTCGCAAAAGCAATGAGAGCAAGTCTGATCTTCAGCAGTACAAGTCACAGCATAAACGTGCAAAAGGTACACCTCTTTCCCCTGGATCCTCAATACCTTCCCTTCTGGCCCCACCTCACCTCGAAATTCCCATCTAACAATCCCTCCATAGATCTTCAAAATCGTCCTCTCCAAAGCCTTCGACCTAAAATGCACAATCCCCGAAATAGAGAACGTCGGCGAACCGCTCCTCCTCTACCAACAAGTCTAATGTCAGCCTCATTCCGCACCGACTCTGCTCGTATCGCCTCCCACACTCTTCTAGACACCACCACATACTCGCGAACGAGCGGTGCCCAAACCCAAACTCTGAACCAACCACATAATAATCTTGCACGATCCCCACGGAATACACACCACACACTATACAAGACTTCAAACGAAACGAGAGACCTTCTACAACCTGTCCACGAAATTACGCATCTCCACGCAAATTTGACTGAGTAACACAAACAAACAACCACACATGACTGACCGACTGATCGATTCACCAAATCACACTAAATGAATTTCACGAGCACGAGTACGAGCGAAAGGGAGCCAGATAGAGAGAGAAAAGGAAGAGTCTATGACATGAGAGCAAGGGCATGGCATGGCATGGCGCGTGGGATGGATGGATCGGTGGGTGGCATTTTTTCTCTAGTCGCACGAGCAAACGCGATCGCGACTTGCATTTTCCTGTAATTTGTTGTGCGATGCTATTCGATGCGCCTCTTTTTCGGAAAGGAATGGCTGGCTGGCGAGACATGGCGCGCGAGAATATGGAATGGAAATGGAGTAAACAGACGAGATTTTGATTGCTAATTGCCGAGTCACTCTGTATGAAAACCTTTTTGCCGCAAACTCTCACAAGCACTCATCTTGTTATCATCTCATGCTGGTTAGTAATGAAGTGATTGTGTGAAACCCATCAGACGGGCAGTGATGACCTCTAACTATATAAGTGACGGCACAACAGCCAGGGCGGCGGGCCCCATGAATCCATACGCCCAACAATTGTGCTTCTGCATTTTCCTTGTCAAAGAATGACGATGAAACATGACCCCCCTCATCTCTCAAGACAGTATACCCCGCTTATTCTCCTACCTCTACGACAACGATTGCCCGTTCTTCTCCGTTGAAGTTGTGAGCTTACTCCAAATCCCTGACATATCGTTTTGGACAACACCCGGACTTCGCGGATCCTCCTCACTTCGAAAGTCTTCAGATTTCTGCACAGAGGTATCGTGACCAGTAGCAGCAGAAGACTCCTTGCCTTTGCCCTTTTGCTTGCTCGGCTTCTCCAACTCACGACTCTTCTGTGCTTTCTCTCGCTTGCCACGATTGGCAGCAAGAACCTGCTCAAGAGAATGCTGAGCTGAACCAGACCTGACTGGTACGGGCTTGTTTCCACTGCTCGTGGAGACGGGAAATTGAGTAATGGCTTTCCGATGCTGTTTGTGGCGTCTTCTCTTCCGGCGAACGATGCCAGGATTGGCAGGATCCTCGGTGCTGCCTCCAGAGTTTGTCTCGCCACTCCCACTGGCGCTTTCGCTACTAATATCATCAGTGGACTTGTTCATTTCCTCGGCACGTAGCTTGTCATGATAGATGGGTCTTTGCGTTGCTTGACTGTCTTCACTGTTGATGGCAAGTGCATTTTCCGCGACATGGTGAAAAAGAACTGGCGGAGTTGGGCAACTGACGAGACGGTGTTGTCTTAATTTCCCATCATCTTTTTTGCTGCGATCCATGTTATAGCTCGTGCTTCGATGACGACTGGGAGAGCTTGGTGGTGTGTTCTCATCTTCGGAGCACTCGGCTAAAGTATGTTGTTGAATACGAGGCTTATTGACTTGGAGCAGCTCGGTGGGGAGACTGGTCCGGATGCGATCAGTCAGCTCATGCTGCTGTGCCTTCCTTTCCTCCTTCTCGTAGTATTTAAGGATAGCTTTGTCCACAGGGCAATCAGTGAAGTCGTGAACGTAAGAGAGCTCCTGAGACGGAGGCTCATCCTCTGATGCAGGCACAGTATCGCAGTCTACCAGACGATGTTCTTCCACCACGCTGGATGGCGACGATTCGACAACCACAGTTTCACACTCTGCAATCGTGTGTTGCGAGTGACCAGAGGCTTCTCTCTCTGCAGGCGATTTTTCCTCGACTGTAACACATTCTACGATCATGTGTTCCCGAGGGCCGGCGGACTTGCCTTGCTCTGAGGATGGATTCTCAATTGTAGTACAGTCTACGAGGGTATGCTCGGTGTGAATTTCGCGATTATTGGCGTCGTCTTCGACCTCGATGGCGTCCCTCTTTACAAGCGTATATTGCTGAGAGAGCGGCTCCATACTTTCCAGGGTAGTGCTGGTCTCTTCGGAGATTGTTTCTTGCTTAGTAGACGAAAACTTGCCAAACATTCCACCTGTGACGACTCGAAATCAGTATGCTAGCTAGAATGGAACAGATCCGCGAGAACCTACCTTTTTTGTTGGCTTTACCTGTCTTGGTAGCAGGCTTCTCAACCGGTGGTTCATCTTGGTACTGAGTAACCAGGATCTTGGGAGCACTTTTCGAGAGTGCCTTCTTCTTGGCCTGGCGTTGAGATTCGAGCTCTCGTGCAGTTGGACGCTTCTTTTCATCGATCTTGCATTTGTGGTGATCAGAATTCGATTTTGTTGCGGCGGAGCTGGTAACACTCTTCTTCCGCAGCTTCTTAGGTGGTTCTGGAGCTTGACTGGTTTCCACAGTAGCGTGGTCCGAAACCAGATGAGGACCATTATATACCATAGACTGAGTTGGCGTAGGTTGAGTCTTGACGAGCCCATGCTGCTCATCCTTAAGGTATTTTGGATTGTATCGCATCCTCACATCCCCCTCTCGAGCTCGTATTTCACGATCGTTTTGGATCTGCGTACACGACGGACATATCATTCCCAGGGCGATATCGGATGCGCAATTACCCTTGATACCATAAGTCCCACGGATCTGGGCCCTCTGAATGCCGGTGATAACTCCTGAGTACCACCATAAGTGTTAGTGACGTGGGACTGCGAAGTTCAAAAAGAAAAAAAAATTGTAGAGTGACGGTTTGTGTTCTCACCTGAAATGGGCGCAGAGAGACAGCTCGCCAGACCGCACCACGCCCAACATGGAGTGTTACAACCGTCCTTGGCCTTCCAAGTCGAGTCGGATGCGTCCTTGCCTCGAGTTATCTGTTTTAGACGCCAATGGGTCTTTCCATATAAGGCGCATGGTACCCAGACTCCTAAGCAACAGGTACTGTATAGCAAAGTCAGTACCAGTGTAGACTGTAGTCCTTGAATGTAACCGTGGGAGAACTGGCTCGGGTAGGACACACCCAATATCACCACGTGGTTCGACACAGAACTGGCTCATCCAGTCATTGTAAGGCAGTCCTTCGTTGCCACCATCTATCTGCGGATGTGCTGATCGTGGAAGTGTGGCAGTGTAAGCACTCATCACCTGCCGATGGGCCATTGGGTATGATGGTGCCGAAGAAGCCTGTGTGAGTGCAAGGCTGACAACTGAGTCTCGGTGTATGGGAGTTGCTGCTTGAGCTTGTGATGTTTGGGATAAGTCGTTATTTAGCAGAGCCATATGAATAGTGTTTGAACGATTGGAGTTCTGTTGATTGTCAGGGAGTAATCAAATGCCATTGGAAGAGACTGCTTACCTGGGCAATGAGTGAGGAATGGTTCTGTAGAGCTAGGAACTCTGACATACGAATTGGTTACATATAAAGCACCAGGGCTAGGATCGTTCTCACGATGTAATGCGTCCTAGAGATCCTGTGATGCTGGTGACTGTCAAAATGATATTGTAGTTGGTGATGTTAGGGGTTCAGAGGTGCTAGAATACGAGAGTAATGATGTGCACAAATGTTCATCGCGCCTACTTGTCAACCCAAAATGTTCGAGTCCAAAATGGAAAGAGCAACATAGCCATTGGGAGTAGGCGAAATGGTACGCAACGAGGATCCGTCTCCCGAGATGAAGATGCACTTTTGGACATTTACATTATATTTACAATAAGGAAAATCTGCCCGAGTTGACCCCATTCGCTCATCCGAAATACTTCACTATATTATGACTAGAAGTTGTGACCTCTACTTCTTCTCAGGCTAGAAGCTTGTCAGCACAGCGGAACCCCCTGAAAGAGGTGAAGCTATGAGAACATTCAAGTATGATGAGATTGAGGGAAATGGCTTTCAATGAATCTAGGTTATACCTGGGGTCTGTTAGGATCGACAGTGCCCTTGACTTTGGCAGTGTCAGGTCCACCCTCTGCCTTCTTGCTTTTGCTGGGATCGTTGCCAATATCGGTGGAGTGCTTGGTATCGGTGTTGCTGAGCCCTTCCTGTTTTGCGCTCTGGGAGTTCTTGTCACCAGTGGGCTTTGATGGAGCAGCCTAAACTTGTCAGCCCGGTCCAATCGTCATCTCTAAGTCAACTCACGTCAGTGTCGGCCTCGGAATCCGACTCTCCAGCCTTGGTACCCTTCTTGCTCTCAATTCTCTTCTTGTTGTCTCCCTTTGCATCTGGGAAAGACTTCTTCGTGTTCTTGTCGTCCGACGAATCTTCCTCGTCGTCGGAAGTTTCGGGCGTGTTTGTATCCTTCTTATCATCCTCACTGTCGGACTCCTCTGACTTGTCACTGTCGTCAGCCTTCTCCTCGGCGTCATCAGACTTCTCCTCGGCTTCTGGCTCATCCTTGGACTCATCCTTAGATTCCTCTTCAGCCTCATCCTTGTGCTCCTCTTCGTGCTCTTTGCCGTGGCCACCGTGATCTCCGTGGCCGTGAGAGGTATCTGGGCTATTCGACAAGATCCACCAGCAGGCGGGAGCGGTTACCGCGACAGCTCCAGCAGCCCTTAATGACGTCGTTAGCAAATTCAAGACGATTGTAGCAATTGTACAGCTGCCTACCAGATTGCGTCACCTCCAGCCTTCGCAGACTCATGACCTCCGCTGGCATAACCTCTTCGAGCGATTTGGCGGAAAATTTGAGGTCTCGAAGCTGTTGGTCTGGCAGCTCGAATACACGAGCGCAACATGGAAACCCTTGAGAATGCCATTGCTTTGAAATGACTGAACAGTTAAGTCCAGAGATGCGGTCTATATATATTGTCAGTCTGTGCTTCCGGACACAATTGTTGGCAGAGACGTACACTTGCAATCGGGTGGAAAAGAAACTGGAGAAATCAGATGGCTGGAAGGAATCGGGATCGGATGCCAGGAACAAGCTAGGTAGCTTCTATGGATGATGTATGATCACGTGGCAAGACTAAGCTCCGCCGAACCCCGCCAAAAATCAACATGGGGCATGGATCGTGTTGGAGATGGACATGTACTGTACTGTTCCCATCTGTCTCCAAGCAACTCAAATTATTCCCGTACAAACTCACCACGTCTTGTTCCTGCACACGACCTTTGGAATGAATTACTGTGCGCATATACAGTGTGAGTTCCAATAATCAAGGCAGAACTGGCATCCAACAGAAGCCTGCAGCTCAGTCACCTTCCAGACACCTTCAGGCAGAGAGCTCCATTCACTAACTACCAAATTCTAGAATCTTGCCCTACTCATTCACGTCTCCCAAACAAACCACCTACAAATACATGGTCACGGCCTCCTGGTCTTCCTCGATCTGACCCCTTTTCGATTTTACCCTTTTCTGCCTCGACGACTCAGACACACTGCCATCATGTCGGCCGTACAGGTGAACCAGAACCCCACTTCGCAAACAGTTGCCCAACTGTTACCTAAACTCCACGATGCCGATCCAGACTACCGGTTTATGTCATTGAATGATCTATGCCAGGTCCTCACTATTGCGAAGCCGGATTTTCTGCACAATGATTACAATACTGCCGCGCGAGCTGTTGATGGGATTCTGAAGACGTTGGATGATCAAAATGGGGAAGTCCAGAATTTGGCTATCAAATGGTACAGCGTAGAATCTTGGGTTGAAGTGAGGCTTCTGGCTAACATTTCAAAGTCTCGGTCCGCTTGTAACGAAGATTCCAATGAGCATCCTGCCGCCTTTGGTCGAGAAATTATCCCTCCTCAACACCGAGAACTCGGTCGACAATTCTATTCCTGCGATGGCTCTTCGAACAGTAGTCACAACTCTACCACGACCCATGAGCGGTGTTGCGCCTACGAAGGAGGTTACCGAATCCTATCAGGCACTCAGCAGAGTTCTGATACCCAGGCTCCTTGGACGTGTGGTCATAAAGCAAACATCGAAGACCAATATGAAGCTTCCAACCGCACCAGCCGGAATGTTGGATCTGGAATCGAGTAAGGACATAGACCCAGAAGCAGTGGATGTTCTGATCGAGGTCGTCAGATGTTACGGGCCTATGTTACAGCAAGCTGAAGTTGAGGCTCTTCAAGCTCTTCTGGTTGCTATTCTGGAGACTGAAAGAGCAAGCTCGGTAGTCAAAAAGCGAACAGTCGTTGCAGTTTCCATCTTGGCAATTTACCTGACCGACGATGGCTTGAGCGGCTTTATCTCTCAGTTGATTGAAAGCCTGAGAAATCCACATCTCACGCTTGTTCAACGACGACTATATATCACAATTCTCGGATCTATGGCCAGATCCATTTCGTCAAGATTTGGTCCATATCTTAAGACCCTTGCTCCGTTCGTCTTGTCTGCCCTTAGTCAACAGGAGCTAGACGATCAAAAACAGAACTCTGCCGAGGATGGAGAGCCGGACCCAGAGACAGATGATGTTCGCGAGGCAGCATTGATTGCGCTGGACGGATTTTTGTCTTCTTGCGGCGGAGAGATGCGTGCTTACACCGAGGAAACAATATCCGCCCTTCTCCGATTCCTCAAGTACGATCCAAACTACAACGATGATGATGACGAGGAAATGGGTGGTACTCAGCCAGACGAAGATGATATGGATGATTTCGACGATGACGACGATTTCGAGGCCGAAGCTGGATTTGATGATGATGACGACGACGCAAGCTGGAAGGTTCGACGATGCGCCGCAAAGGCTCTCTACACACTCATCTCGACCCGTGGAAGTGGTGATCTACTTGACGATGGCACTTTGTACTCACAGGTTGCACCCGTTCTTGTGCAGAGATTCACGGAGCGGGAAGAAAATGTACGTCTGGAGGTCATCTCAACACTTGCCTCGCTGGTCCGCAAGACCGGAGAAGGCATTCTGGTGTCTTTCGCCGTTGACGAGGGTTCTGATTACGTCAATCACCCGCCACAAGGCCGAAAACGTAGGAGAGAAAGTAGCACGACCAACTTCGATACCAAGGGCTTGCTCTCAATGTCCGCTGGTCTTATTTCACCGACGATCGAACCTGTTCCAGCGTCCGGACCTCGCGCTGACTTGGCTCGCTTGAGCCCGGTACTAATCAAAACAACAACTAAGCTTCTCAAGGGCAATTCAATCCCAACAAAGCAGGCTTTGATCAACTTGTTGGATGATGTGGTCTCTGTTCAAAACGGTGGCTTATCGGAATACTTCGGCCAGATTGTGGAACCTTTGATCGATGCCGTGAAGACGACCTCGGGTTCAACAAGCTCTTCCACCATGATCAGCAGTGGTGGGGCTGCTTCAGCAACAGCTAACACTCTACGAGTCGCAGCGCTCCATTTGATTGGTGACATCGCATCAACACACTCTTCCAGTGTTTTGCAACCTTATCTGCCGAAGCTCATACCTGGTGTTGTATCAGCTGTGAACGACAAGTACTACAAAATTTCCAGCGAGGCTATTGGTACTGTTGAACAGCTGGTCAAGGCGCTCACCCCTCCACGGTCAAAATTAGCACACCAGAAGTACCAGTCAGATCTTCAGCAACTCTTCAAGGTCATTGTCAGCCGTGTGTCTGCAAACGACGCAGATTTGGAGGTTCGGCAACGCGCGATACAGGCTCTTGGAATTCTACTTGCACGTACTGCAAGCCCAGAAGGCTCAGCTCTGCTCTCTGCCTCTGATCGGACAATTGCACTAGATCTTTTGAACGAGAGACTGAAAAATGAGACCACTCGACTCGCCGCTGTGCACGCAATTGATACTGTCGCTGCTTTGACTACCAGCAAGGATCAACTACAGCCAAAATGGATCAGAGAGGTATCACTCGAACTCTCAGCTCAGCTTCGAAAGGCCAATCGCTCTCTGAGAGGTGCTAGTCTTGCGGCGTTGAAAAACTTGGTAGTTGCACCAGCTACCAGAAGTGCACTCGATGCAGCCACGATTCAAGGCCTCGTCAGCGCACTATTGCCACTTCTCACGACATCGGACCTTCATCTGCTTGGTCCTGCGCTCCTGGTTCTCTCGGCTTTGGTCGCTGATAGCCCAGAGCTCGTTGTCACAGACCAACTTAATGCTGGCCTCTGCGAGCTACTGACTGCGCCATTAGGCGGAGCAGTTCTCGAGGCAGTTTTGACCTTAGTCACGAACATCGGTCAAAAGGGTGCTGGCCAAAAGCTCATGGCTGGACTTTTGCAAAATGTAAGCATCAACGGAGATCCAGCTGTTGTTGGAAAGGTTATCGGAACGCTCTTGGTCTACGGAGGTCCTTCCGTCGGTGTCAACATCGACAACTTCTTGCAAGAAGTCGTCAACCCAGAGTCTGATGATGCTCGCAGATGCCTCGCACTTGCTGTACTCGGTGAAGCTGGACTGCGGATGGGATCAAAGTCTCCGCTTCAGCCATCGACCTTTACTGGACAGTTCAAAACTTCCTCTGATAAAGTACCCCTCGCCGCTGCAGTCGCTCTCGGACGTGCAGGTGCAGGTAACACTGCGGTCTATCTACCGGAAATTCTGGCGATAATGGACAAGGGTGGAAATGCCCAGTATCTGCTGCTGCATTCCATCAAGGAAATTCTTCAGCAAGCTAGCCAAAACTCGCTTGATATCAGCAGCTACACGAAGGCAATCTGGGGTCGCTTATTGAAGGCCTCTCAATCCGAGGACAATAAGGCCGTTGGAGCAGAGTGCATTGGAAGAGTTGCTATCATCGACCCAAAGACCTACATGCCAGAGCTGAAGGTAAGTTTCCGTACTCCTGAAGATGTGTGGCATTACTAATAGCTTTAGGCATACCTAGCCAATTCTTCCTCCGCAGTTCGAGCAATGGCTATCCAAGCAATCCGATACACACTGGCTGAGAATGATGAGATCTTCGATACTGTCCTGCACTCGGTTCTCATCGAGATGCTTACTATCATGCTTCGTGATACAGAACTTGAGAACCGCCGCCTTGCGCTCACGACTCTCAACTCTGCTGCTCATAACAAGCCTGATCTCATAATTCCAAATCTTGGTCTGCTCATTCCACTTGTCATGCACGAGTCACATATCAACGCTGCTCTGATCCGAGAAGTCAATATGGGTCCTTTCAAGCATAAGATTGACGATGGCCTTGAAGTCCGAAAGGTATGTTTGTCCAGTCCTTCACGTAGGTTACAATTGACTCCTCAACAGAGCGCCTACGAAACCCTCTACTCTCTAATGGAAACCGCCTTCTCCCGAATAAACATCGTAGACTTCTACGACCGCATCATCGCTGGTCTGCAAGACGAGCACGACATCCGCTCCCTTTGCAACCTGATGCTCACCAAACTCATCGTCCTCGATCCAGATGAGACAGCTCGGCGTCTCGACGCCATCGCTACCTGCTACCGCCAAATAATCTCTATTAAGCTCAAGGATAATGCCGTCAAGCAAGAGCTTGAAAAGCAGGAAGAGGCAGTCAAGAGCTGCTTGCGTGTCTCGCTTTTGCTTCACGCTTCTATCCCCGGTGCGAGCAGTGTCGGTGGTCCACAGACTGGTCAACATCAGATCTGGCATACTTATTGGGAGTGGATTGAGAAGGACTACGAGAATTCGTTGAAGGCTCTACGGCAAGAGGGCAAGGAGTCTTCCTATTGAGTGGACTGACGGGCTAGCCTTTGGGTCGGAACGACAGCTCATTGCTGAGTGCAGGAAAGGCAGTCAGATTTGGGATTATGATGGATGATGATACAAATGAGCAAAGCATGCGGAAAGAGGGCATCGAGACTCCCGCGTATGGCTGACAAGATTGCGTTGGGTTGGGAGGGAGGTCATCTCATCCATAGCTTGCGTAGCATAGTTTGCGAGAATTCTTGTTCGGATTTCTGCGCTACAAGCACAAATAAAAATAAAAATAAGAAATGCATGCCAATGACCTGGAGCGCCTTCTAGCATACTCCGGAGTGACCTCGATTCGTTTTGAAAGATTTCATACATTATTTCGAGATCTAAGCCGAGCTTGACTATTTCATAGAGTATCTGTAGTTACTGCATGTACACGTAGACTAGTTGAGGGCCACGATTAGACGAGCAATTGTTCATGTTGAGAGTTATAATCGCTTTGCTTCTTCTTCTTCTTCTTCTTTTCCTTATTACTGACATACATATGTACTCGAACCATTTCCCTCGTTCCTTTCTTTCCTCCCTGCCTCCTCCCTGTCTCCTCCCTGCTTCCTTCTTCACTTCTCCTTCAAAATATCAACAAAGAACGAAGTGGGGATCTTCAAAAAGCATACGCATAGCAAAGCAAATCCTTCAAACCCGCAACCCATGCATAAAACGCCCAGGAATCTTTTCAAGTCGAGTCTCGTAAAGCGTGTGCGTGTGCGTGTGCGTGTGCGTGTTTGTGTGTTGTTCCCAAATTTCCCTTCCAAGCGCCGAAAGATTTCTTGAACGAATGAATGATTAACGTGAGTGTGGGGGTATCGGTAGGTAGGTTATTAAACGATTGTATGAAGTGAAGATGTCTGATCCGGATTGTGCTGTAGAGGGTTGTGTATTAGGGTGATGGAGAACCAGATGTGATGCAATCGGCGTGAAGAGAAGCTCTGGGGACGTATTGGTGAACAGCTCACTGATCAATCAAGGATCAAAACCCGCCGCCACTCCCGGAGCTGGTCCTTCCAGATCCACTGCCTCGACTGTATTTCTGATCCGACCAGTCTCGTTGACTAAGTTCCCGAAATACTTCCTCGCTATCTCACTCTCGCCTCTAATCTTGCGAGTCTCTTCTCGCTTACTACCCAGTTGCTCGACCGAGCGCTGCAACCCAACTCTCAGATTATCGGCTGGGAAACGAAGAACTTTTCGGACAGAGGATGATATGCGAGTGGAATTTGAGTGCACGTAGTCGATCTCGGCAAGCTGCGTGCTGATCTTGGTGCTGAGGCGTTGTGGAAGTGAATGTGGGATTTGTAGTAGGATGTAGTAGGTCGCTGCGACGGCTGTGGCGACAATACCTGGTAGGATCAAGTGACGGAGGTTGTTGTTTCCGACGACCTTGACTGCTCCCATGGCACCGTCAACCCAGCCGAAGCCACCGACCATGCGACCTCCTACAGCCGTAGCGACGGTAAGAGCCATTCCTGTGCCAGCCATCTTCTCCTGGCGCTGCAAGATAGTGTGCCAGTCGAAGAAGTCCCAAAGTTCTGTCTCGACCTCTACTTGCCGGGCTAGCACGTCACGTTTGCGGCGGAACATGACATCGCTGCGGAAGCTGAGGTCGGTGTACTCATCTCCGAGATGCAGGAGACCAAGTTGTTTGATGGAACTGACGCCTTCGACTGTCTTCTGGCGAGCGTGCTCTTCGCAAATTGTGACTGAGGCGGAGATCTGAGATAGCATGGCTTCTTTGATATCGTCGGCATATTGGAAGACGTTGAGAAGACCTGGGTAAGGAACGCCAAGCTCCTCATCTGCGGCTTGACATATCGAGGCTGTAAGAGTTGACCGGGTATGATCATATATTTCTTGACATGTCGCCTCGATGGTTCGGTCAATATCGTCGCTGACTTCGGCCTTGGCCTTCTTCGATGCCTCCAATAGTGGTTCCAGGTCGTCCAATTCCTTAGTCACTCGGTCGAGTTCTGATTGTGCCACCTCCTGGTTGACCGTGGCCAGTGTCTGAACATCTCCAAGAACATTCAGCAGGTAGGTCTTAGCTGGGGCCAACTTCGAACGTGCTCGCTTCTCGAGAACAAATCGTCTGAGGGATTGTTCGAGATCCTCAAAATCTCGAATCTTCTCCTTATCTTTTCCTTTACCCTTTGGATCTGAATCATCGAAATCAGGCCCGTCTCCACCTCCACTTGAGCTGCCACTTGAGCCACCCCCATTTCCTCCTGGTGGAGTTGGTGCTGTTGGGATAGCGTTACTCGACACGAAATGTACCAGTTCAGCTGACTCCTTGAATGTCCGTGGGCTAAGACCGTGAACTTGCTCCAGGATCATCTTTTGACACCTGTTTTTGTCCTTAATATTGTCATATCCGTTGACAACGATGAAGATGTAGGCCTTTTCTGCTGCTGCCGCCCAAATGAACTCCTTTGCTGTCATGGTGAAGTGGTTTGCGGCGGAAACTACGAACACAACAACATCGATTTCTTCCTGTCGAGCAAATACTGCGGTAGTCTTCGTCGTATCGAGATTCAGGCCAGGCGCATCGATGATGGAAATATCCACAACACCGTTGTTGAGAAGTGATTCATCAATTGAGCGAGCGTCCTTAACATAGACTTTACACTGAGTGTAGGTCTCATGATCGGTAACAATCTTCTCCAAGTCAGGCAGCGTGAAGACATCATATGTGCTCTCGTCGTGTCGGTTGTAGATCATGTCCTTATGAATTGCGTGAACTTCCTCCACTCCACCATTCTCCCTCGCATCCAAGACTTCGCAAAATATACTCGTACACGGTTGCTGATCCTCTGGTAGAATCTTTCTCCTTAGAAGGGCATTACAAAACGTCGACTTTCCAGCATTCAGATCTCCAGTAACCAAAACTTTACTTGATGTATCCTCTATCCGCTCTCGAAGGTTCAGTAAGTGCTTGATACTTGAACTGATCTTCCCATCCAGCAATGAAGCTATCGAGTTTTTCTCCAGCGAATGTACCAGCTCGGTCTGATGTAGAGCCCCCAGCTTCAAGTCCAATTTCAATATCGAGAACTCCTGGGCGATTTGTGGCGTAATGAGTCGCGGTTCTGGTATTGGTCGTTGTTCTGCCTCCTTGCTCGATTCTGCGTCCGTAGGATCTGCTCCAAAAGTCTGGGATCTCCTTGCAAGTCCTGGCCGAGGCGGCGCAATTTCTTTGGAACCAGGTCCCGTAGTTTGTGTGTGGACAAGACCTGGCCGTGAATCTTGTGGTCGGGGTTGTGCTGCTTGTGCGCGTTGAACTGAAGGATATGTTGCTGGCCATGATGCATTCATCTCCTGCAGAGACTTCAGAGTCTCGACCACCCTATTTATTGACCTCGCCAGAGTGACTCGATGCTGATTATACCATAATTGATGTATGGCATTGGCCTGCACCCTTCTGTCCGCATCGGCCGATTCTCCCATCCCCCTCGGTACAGGCGAATGCATAGGCGTAGGCCTATCCTCAGCCAAAGTAGGATTCCACGTCGGCGCTCCGTTGAAGCTATCCCCAGCTATGCTTCCTCCATACCCCGAGTCATTGTCCAAGAGTGCCTGCAGACGTGCAGCGCTTTCTGATGTAGATCCGGACCCAACCGTCATGTACTGAGGTCGATTCGATGATTGTCGCCTGCCGTTGCTCGAACTTGATTCTTCTTGTGGGCCGGCCTTGCCCTTACCGTTCTTGTATTCCTGGCTCATCGTGGCGGTATGTGAACCATTCGTATGTGTTGTGTAGAATGTTTGCTTGTTGTGGTCTGGTGTAATGATTCAAGGAGGCGATAATTCCGCTGCCAATCTTTTAGCGTAGACTGATTCACGTGCCGAGCCTTGTAACTTTTGGTTTGCTGCGTTTAGCCTTCATGTTGGTGGATAGCATATTTCTAAGGGTTTTTGAAAAATTAACTGAAGTCAATTTAATTCTGCTCAGGTTTCTACTGTATCTTTCACTGTGTCTGCAACATTTTAATTAAGTCGTCGTGAAGACGTACTGTAATCCACTAGGAAGATTACTTAGAGCCAAGCCTTTGCGATTGCGAGAACAATGACGACGCGGCGATAGGCACCACAATCCATATCAGCTACCAAATCATCCAAAACAACACACGAACTTCATCCACCATGAATGTAGGATATTTGGATCCTGCGCACAAGTAATTCCGCTAACATCACTTGCAGATCGTCGAATGGGCTTTCGGGAAGAGGATCACGCCCGCCGAAAGATTGCGAAAACACCAGCGATCTCTCGAGAAGACACAAAGGGAACTGGATCGCGAACGAGTCAAGCTTGAGAACCAGGAGAAGAAGTTGATCCAGGAGATTAAGAAGAGCGCGAAGAATGGGCAGATGGGAGCATGCAAGATCCAGGCAAAGGATTTGGTGCGAACGAGGAGATATATTGAGAAGTTCTATTCTATGAGGACACAACTGCAGGCTATTTCTCTGAGGATTCAGGTATGTGATGCGAAAGGGTCTGTGAGGTGTGGCTATACTTATCTACTTCTACAGACGGTCCGCACGAACGAGCAGATGATGCAGGCTATGAAGGGTGCGACTGGTGTACTGGGCAACATGAACCGAAGCATGAACCTGCCAGCTCTACAGCGGATAGCGATGGAGTTTGAGAAGGAGAATGATATTATGGACCAGAGACAGGAGATGATGGACGATGCAATCGACGATGTTACAGGGCTTGAAGACGAAGCTGAGGGAGAAGAGGTAGTGGAACAGGTGTTAGAAGAGATTGGCATTGATCTCAAGAATGCTGTAAGTATTACGCTGTCCTTCATGCATGGCACATTACTGATTGGATCTGCAGATGGGAGAGACTCCTTCAGGCCTCCAGAGCACCACGGTTCCGGAAGGACGAGTTGCACAGGCTATTGGCGGCGGTCCTGGCGGTGGAGGTGATCCAGGAGATAATGATCTCCAGGCCAGACTGGACAGCTTGAGGAGATAATTTTGTGGTAGCGAGTTATACTGGCGTTTCCTCATATCGAGTGCAGGAGTTCGGGACCCAATTTACTTTCTTCGTCGATAACTCTTTCTGTTCTTGATCATATTCCGGCCGAACGGCGGTCATATTCTGTCACCCTGTCCAAGCAGACAGGTAACTGTCGACCGTTGCGTACGGTCGAGTGTCAAACGGCCAGGTATTTGATGTGTGTGCCTTTACAAACATTCCCGTGAAGTTGAGTCCTTGGCTATCAACTCATTATGCTGCATTTCTAGAGACTTTTCAAATGTTTACCCCTAAATGGTTACCCCTCTATTGTCCTGCTCATAACAATGCCATCGCTCCGGACCAAAACATCCCACCCCTCCATCCCCTCCATCCAACCAGCGTGCCGGAGCCGACGGTCTACTGTACGGTAGGCCGATCTTTCTGACAATTGCCCCCCTGAAAGTCGAGTGTGGGGAAGTCTTCCACTAAAAGCTTGCTGGATACAGTATTGAATTGGACATGCATTGCACAGCCTACCAGGCCAGACCAGAACAGAAGAGACCAGATTCTTTTCTGTGCTTCTGCTTCTCATTGCTGACACCTCACCTTACTTCTCTCCTCCTCCATCCTCTTGCCGGAAGTTTAGTGTCTACCTAGGTAATTCTCACAACCATTCGCTATTCGCGCCAAACAATCCCTTAAATCTGGACTGGGCTACTACGACATACTGTGCCTCTGGACCCCTCGTTGCCATACAAAGCCCGAACCCAGAGCCAACAGCCCTCAGCCCCTGCTATCATCATCCACTGAACCGATCTGTATCTTTGTGCAAACCCAAGAACTTTGGAATCCACGCAACGCTTCTCTACAACCAAGAAATTCAGGCCGGCAATATCCCAAGATCTACGTGCCTTATACCCACAAGTGCCAACATACCTGGAAACAAGTGCCGTAGGTTAAACCAACGGCATTCCGGCACCTCCAACCGTTTCCCCAGCCCAAAGAACCACTTTCTTGATCCCTGGATCAGATCTTGAACCCCGTCTTGAGCCTCAGACGACAGATTCCCAAGCACAGACGTGAGTTCTTCTATATCTGTTTCGTTCCGTGGGCGCGTGCTGCAAGCAACGGTTGTTTGTTTGTACTCTGTACCCCACATTGCACGTCGTCATAGGGAGTCGAGGCTAACGAACCAGCCCAGCCTACCCACCTCACCTGCCGACCCCTTCACTCTACAACCAACTTCCTCACAACACAATAACCAGAAACCCTTTGCATTCGCACATATTCAAGGAATTGACGTAACCACAAGGTCTAGCTTTTGCAGACAGTCGACCGAATCATATCACATTCCGGGTCTTCCAGTCCACTCAGTCCTGCCTATATCCAACACACCTACGAGCCTACCAATTCTCTCACTTGCCCCTTGCACGCTCTTCAGTCTCCGTACGAGACGCATATTCAGAAGTCACCAAAGTGGCAGGTAGCAAGCGGAGGAGCTTTTCCTCCCAGGGAGGTCTGCTAAACAGAATGTTTGGCAGCTCTGGGTCCCCGCCCAAGGAAGGTGGAGTGCCAGCGACTCAAGCAGAAACCGTCGTTCCGATCACAATGGACTCTACAAACGCGCAGAAACCTGGGGAGGACAGTACAGCTGGCGAGAAGCGCAGTGGTAATGGAAGCCCACCAGGTCGTCAAGCCGCAGAGACAGGCGCGACAGTTGAGAAGAAGCGCAGGAGTAGTGGGGTGGGAGGAAAGGCCAGCTCTTTGTTAGCCAGTGCCAAAAACTCTCTACATTTTGACAAGAGCCCCAATTCCGCCGGTTTCATGCGAAGTCAGGAACCAAATACTCAGACGCCTCTTCAGAAGCTCGGAAAGCAGGATCCGGCGCTTAGCGTTCCTCAAGGTCAACATAACAATTCCGCCGGAGAGTCCGTACCTGGTCCTAGGTCTACATTCACGGTTGGTGTTTGGGAAGACAAGAACAAGAAATGTCGCCGTACTATGGAAGATACACACGCGTTTCTCTACAACTTCTTACATACCCCAGCCCCAGCATTGGGCCCTGATGCGCCGAGTACGAAGTCGAAGTCCAATGAGGAGCTGGTTCAGAACGAGTCGACCCCAAGTCTTGTTCCTACAACTTCTTCAGCTGAGATGATGGAAACCGACAATGGCTACTTTGCCATCTTTGATGGTCATGCTGGTACATTTGCGGCAGATTGGTGCGGAAAGAAGCTTCACATTATCTTGGAGGAGACGATACGAAAGAACCCAAATACGCCAATCCCAGAACTCCTCGATCAGACTTTCACGATTGTTGACGCACAATTGGAGAAGCTGCCTCTCAAGAACAGTGGATGTACTGCGGTCACTGCGGTTCTCCGCTGGGAAGACAGGATACCAAACGCCCAATCCGCGACCGGCTCTACTGCCATCGCACCAGCAACTGCAGCTGCAGTCCAGGCTCAAAACGATGCTTCAAAGGGCGACGAGAAATCTGGAGATAGCGGAGTTGACATGAGCAAGTCTCCACCGCAAGCCACATCATCGGTCGTGGTTAATGCTCCTGGGACCAACGAGGCCACCCATGCTAGGCTCCGGACAACCGCTTCGCGTCAACGTGTCTTGTACACTGCAAATGTCGGAGATGCGCGAATTGTTCTATGTAGAAATGGCAAGGCTCTAAGATTGTCGTACGATCACAAGGGTAGTGACGAGAACGAAGGAAAGCGAGTTGCTAACGCTGGAGGTCTTATCCTCAACAACCGAGTCAACGGTGTTCTCGCTGTTACTCGTGCTTTGGGAGATTCGTACATGAAGGATCTCGTGACTGGCCATCCTTACACCACGGAAACCGTCATCCAACCAGACCTCGATGAGTTTATCATCCTTGCTTGTGATGGCGTAAGTAAAAGCCAAAAAAATTCCAGGATCAAATGCTAACGTTCTTGTAGCTGTGGGACGTTTGCTCTGACCAGGAAGCCGTAGACTTGGTCCGCGGTCAACAAGATCCTGTTGCTGCAGCTAAGCAACTTGTCGACCACGCCCTTGCTCGTTTCAGTACTGACAACCTATCTTGCATGATCGTTCGCTTCAATAAGTCAGCCCTCTTGACCACGACCAAAGAGCCATCTTCCGCCATCGGCGTAGAAGGAGATCCAAATTCAGTATCTGGTAAGATCTCCGAAACGGAAAAGATTGTCGGTGACGCACGAAGAAAGGTCCAAGAAGACGGTGTCCCAGGCATCGGTATAAGCGGTAGCAATAGCGGAAAAGGTCACGATCCAGTCGCTATTCCAGACTCTGACGAGACTGCCAAGCGAATGAACATGGAGAAGGTGGTTGAAGAGGAGCCGGGTCTAGTCGAAGGTGACGCCCTAGAGATGGACCCGAAGGGCGCTGAGGCAGCAAGTCCCGAGACGAGGAAAACTCTGCAATTGCCTGAAGGAGCACCAAAATGATGCCGTTTTGCTTTGTGAATGTGGAATGGTGCTGGGTTAGAGTACGGACTATGGATGTTTTCTTGCTTCAATCGGTTATACAGGTACACATGGCATGAGTTTTTCAAGCGAATGCGCAAACGACTTCTCCTCTTGTTCTTTCTCGGCTGGCTGGATGGATGGGTGAGAGGGTTTCATATCATGTCATGCGCGGTGTGCGGTGTGAGTTTTTAGAGCGTGGTGGGATGGGATAGGATGGGGTGCCTAGCATTATGATATGTGGTTGACGAATCATGAATGGAGTGATGAGAGGATGGACAGGAGAGATTAAGAGAGAATACGATACATACATGCACCTTCTGTATTTATGTATAAATAAAATGGTAGGAGTCATCGACTGCGATCGGCTCGTCTCTTGCTTACTACCTGCTTCATAGATGTCGCGTGCTTCGTTTTCTGGGGTAAACGCAACTTCAGCATCCGGAACTGTAATGTAATTGGGGACAACCAGGACGAAGGGAAGGCGTACAAAGCCGATCGACAAACCTCATATGATACTTCGTAGTAAGTACTGCAACTCACCTACACAAACCCTGCAGATATGCCAGGTACATCTTGAATCTCCGCAAATTGTCCGAAGTTCGGACACCAACAATGAGCTTAAAAAGAAAGTACCGGCAGTCGACCTCCCCGTAACGATTAGTTTGTGGAGACAGTGCTGCGAGGAAATCGGCGTTACAATATGCTTTGTGGAGATGGGGCTCGCGGAAGTTTTCACACGGAAGTGGAGATTTCTCGAGGGAGGTGGACGGCCCGACTCGTCGGGACCGGGACTGAGGTTATCGGTCCCGAGGATTAGAGTGCATTGCTGCATGAACACTTCCATATTTCTCGGTCGAAATGAAGACAGTATTCATGGATTGTCATTCTTAGTAACGGTAGTCTTCTTTTGCTTTTGAATCCTTGGTTTAAGATGGGTTTGATTCCTAGCATGTAGCAGAAGCATGACATAAAACCATAATCTTTATCAGTCGTATAGCACATAGCTTGAGGTATGGTTCGCGGTTAGTTTTAGTCCTTTGCGGAGTACCAAGCTAAGTAAGTAGTACCGCTTCTACCGCAATCCCGGAGGCTTCCCCATGCAATGTTTCCACACTTCCATGCATCCAAGCGAGGTCCGGCGACGCGTACGTCAACTTAACTTCAACAGATCGACATTCATGAACCAACTTCGCAAGATTTGCAGGACGGCAACAACGACGACTCAGGTAACCCCACAGTCCACTTGACGGAGCCGATCCTCATCATGTCTCTTTGCCATCGTGACGCTGTGGCTCTTGAAGACCAAAGCGGAGATGGCAAAGCTTGGTAAGATGTTTTGATGCTGGGTATAGCTCGGACGAGGGGACAATGTCATGTATATAGCCATGCATCCTGCCATCAAGTTCCCACTCTCTTCTCCTTTTCCCCACCAGCTCAGCTCAGGTCTCAACATTCCTTACTCAGTGCTTCGTTGCTTTCCGCCTTCGTCATCTCTATCCATTGAGATCCTCAAAGCAAGATGCGATACTCACTAGTTGCCATTTCAACCACAGCGCTCGCTGCTGGCGCCTACGCTGTCACTATCAACGATGTCTGTACAACGGCCTACGTGCAATCCACCTTACCAGCCGATGGCTTTGTTCGAGGCCTGACATTTGACTCGAATTCGGTCACAGCCAGTCCTGTATTCAACGCCTCTGTCAGCGGCGAAAACATGTTCCCAGATGCGACCCTCGACTTTTGTAATGTTACATTTGCGTACACCCACGATGGGACACGCGACAAAGTGAACCTCAACTACTGGCTTCCAGCACCAGAGAACTTCAAGAACCGCTACCTTTCTACAGGTGGAGGTGGGCTAGCGATTAATTCGGGAACGGCTATTTCCGGATCACTTCCAGGCGGTGTCCAGTATGGTGCTGTGTCAGGACTGACTGATGGTGGATTTGGAAGTTTTACTACACAATTTGATGCTGTCACACTTCTTGCCAACGGTACTTTGAACTGGCCTGCGGTGTACATGTTCGGCTATCAAGCTCATCATGAACTGGCTTTGATCGGAAAAGAGTTCACCAAGAACTTCTTCAACATGTCCAGTGACGCGATTCCGAGCACCAACTCGTCCACCAGTTTGTCTAAGCGAGCCAGCTTCAGCTCAAACTCGACGAAGCTGTACTCATACTATCAAGGCTGCTCTGAAGGTGGACGTGAAGGATGGAGTCAAGTACAGAGATTTGCCGACCAATTCGATGGCGCAGTCATTGGTGCTCCGGCTTTCCGTTACGGCCAGCAACAAGTCAACCATCTTCACTCGAACGTCGTCGAGCAGACAGTGGGATACTTCCCTCCTCCATGCGAGTTTGAAGCCATTGTCAACGCCACAATCACAGCATGTGATGGCATGGATGGCAAAGTCGACGGTGTCGTATCCCGTACAGACCTGTGCAAGCTGAATTACAACATCAATGTCACGATCGGAACGCCTTACTACTGTGCTGCCGTCACAGGCTCCACAGGAAGTTTCGGCAAACGCCAATCTCGACCTGTGACTGCAACTCCAGAACAAAATGGCACTGTCAGCGCTAAGGCCGTTGAGGTCGCGTCAACGATTATTGATGGGCTGAAGACCTTAGATGGAAAGCAAGCGTACCTGTCTTACCAGCCCTCGGCTTCTTTCGACGACGGCTCGACTGCGTTCGACTCTGATACCAATACCTGGGGAGTCAGTATCTCCGGCTTGGGAGGAGAGTGGGTTACTCGCTATCTCGAACTCCTAGATACTTCGACTCTGACCTCGATCGAGGGCATGACTTACGATACTCTACGCAATTTGATGTATGAAGGCTGGCAACGCTACGAGGATGTCCTCCAGACCACTTGGCCTGATTTGTCACCTTTCAATGCTGCTGGTGGGAAGGTCATCCATTTCCATGGGGAGTCGGATAACTCCATCCCTGCCGCATCTTCGGTCCGCTACCACGAGTCGGTTCGCCAGATTATGTACCCCGAGTTGAGCTACAACGAGTCTGTCTCTGCTCTGAATGATTGGTACAGGCTGTATCTCGTTCCTGGAGCTGCTCATTGTAAGTCACATTCCAAGCTCCTGTTCACTCAAACCCCCCGGATTTGGCAGCTACTGATTTCCAACCTAGGCTCTCCCGACGCAGCACAGCCCAACGGACCTTTCCCACAGACTAACCTGGCCGTCATGATTGAATGGGTTGAGAACGGTGTCGTACCAACAACGCTCAACGCCACTCATCTTGCAGGCGACAACATTGGAGCCAATGCACAGGTATGTGCGTGGCCACTGCGACCTACCTGGGCTGGTAATAATAGCACGATGAGCTGTGAGTATGATCAAGCCAGTATTGACTCTTGGTTATATACTTTGGATGCTTGGTCAAAGCCACTTTACTAGATGAGAGAAAAAAAACTTCGTGTATGTAGTACTGAACATTTGGAAGTGTTGGAGCTTGACGGCTGAATTGTGAATCATGAGTTCTAATGCAGGCCGAGGTTTCTTCGAACCTGCGAATTAATGTACATAAGAACACCAGAATTCCAAAAAGGCTATCTTCCAATTCATGGCCGCGAGCATTTCTCAAGCATCTCTTTCTCCCCCTCGCAGCTGACAAGCATTAACATTTCTGTTTACCTCCCCACGCTAAGCGAGGTCGACTGCCAACCAAGCGCCTGTTTGTTGTGGAAATTCTCATGTCACGTGCCATTGTTTATTTAGGCAGCATCTTCCAAGGAACCTTTCTATGCGGAAGTATAGACCTACGTGACTCATCCACTTTATATAATCCTAAAGTTGGAAAAGCTCCATCATATAAACTGACCTATAAATTGACACTTCTCGGCTATTCGCGCCCTGCGTACTTTTACTCGCCAACTTGTCTTTACGATGCCTCCAAAGTCCACAACTCCATCAAACACATGTAAACATGACTCACTCTGTTACACAGGCACATCCCACGCCCACTCCTTAGGCTACACACGTCCCAATCTCAAGCAGAGACTCGCAGCCGCTCACCCCAGTGGCGTCTTCACCCCCAAACCCAAATCAACATCTCAACTTCCCCAAGCCGAAGCCGACGATGAGGACGAGAAAGAGAGCAAAATCTACCCCGCACCACTCGTTCTCCCCTCCTCAGAAATATCACTCTACCCCCGCGAAGGAGGCCAATCACTCCGTTCCTGGATGAGGAATAGTCGTGTGAATAGGATCACTGAGGAGAGGAAGACGATTTATATTAGTTTACCGCCGGGGGTTGGTGAGGGGGTGGGGTTTATGAGGGGATGGAGTGTGCCGAAGGGGGAAATGAAAGAGACGGGAAAAGGGAAAGCGAAAGCAAAAGCTGGGAGGGAAGCGGGATTGAGATTGGGGTTGGATTATGAGCTTGTGGCGAAGTATGTGGGGGTTTTCTATCATGGGTTGGATGTCAAGGTTTTGCCTGAGGGGTGGTTCTCGTGGATTCGGGATGGGGAGGAGGAGGTGGCTGGTGGTAAGGGAAAGGGAAAGGGAAAGTCGAAGGCAAAAGCAAAGCCCAGGGTGCAAGATTTCGATGACGAATATGATCCCAAAATTGGACTTCGTTCTAAAGACAGCGCTGAGTACACGGTTATTCGCTCACGACCAACGCCAAATTATCCATACTCCAACCAGTTGAACCTGAACGATATTCTAGACTTCGCAATTGCCAGTCTACCGGGCGATGCATATACGCTGCTTATGCTTCTCGAGCATGATCTCTATGAAGATGAGGAAGATGAATTCGTATGTGGAAGAGCATATGGAGGAAGTCGCGTCGCTGTCGTGAGTGGTGCGCGATACTGGCCCGGCTTCGATGAGGAAGAGAACGTGGAGAGAGTGCATGGATGGCCGGCTTCGCATTGTGAAGCGCATCTTGAGACATTTCTCGACGAAGAGGGAGGTATGAAAAAGAGCAAGATGAAGACGGCAAAAAATGCAGCGGCGGATCCCGGAGCGAGTGCAAGTAAACAGGCTGAGAAGAAAACGCCCCTCCGCCGAGCACTAGAAGTCTACACTCCTCCCACAACACAGAAAGCCCTTACACTTCTCCACCTCGCTCGTCTAGCTCGGACGGCGTCACATGAATTTGGCCACTGCTTTGGCATAGGGCATTGCACATACTACGCCTGTATCATGCAAGGCAGCGCAAGTCTAGCTGAAGACGCGAGACAGCCGCCGTATCTCTGTCCGGTAGATGAGGCGAAGGTTTTGAGAGCTACAGGGAAAGGTGTGGTGAATGAGAGGCGGATGGAGGAATGGAGAAGGAAGAGATTGGTTGTCATGAGGGAGTTCTGTAGGGGTGTGGTGGATGAGTGGGGGGAAGATGGGAAGGGAAGTATGTTTGAGTGTTTGGAGGAGTGGGTTTCCGGACTGCTTGAGGTTGAAGAAGAGAGGAAAGAGGAGGAGAACAGAGAGGTTGAGCGTGTGATTATTGACTTGACAATGGATGATTGAAACCACGCGCCGCTGATATTGGATTGACGGAAAAGATTGCAAGAAGAATGTCGCGTTCTCGTAAAACACATACGGTGGCAAAAGTAATTAGTAAATCGACGATAATGGGCAGTGGCTAACTGCAAACCCGAGCCTGTCAAGCAGCTGACAGTCCAAACAATGACAGCGAGAGTATGAAGTCGATCGGGACGTGATCCGTCGAGCTGGCATATCTGTTGGGAGACTTCCCAAATTGCACAAGATCCGTTTGTGCTACAATATCATACGTAGGTCCAAATATTGTATAGCGTGCTCACCAAACGGAAGAGTCAAGTTGCCATAACTCAAAGATCGTGCCTTTTTAGTCTGCGTTGCCCATCAGATTCTACCCTACTTCCACAGTCAATGTCCTCCTGCCCATCGCGCCATGTCTGCAAGGCTCCCAATTCATCGACAAATCTGCCTCTCTCCGGCTGCTGGCTGGCGGCGTTGCTTGTACAGATATGTTATACACTCTTTTCAACGCCAGGCCCATATGATACACTCAAATTGTCTCTGCACAATGTTAGCGGGGGGTAAGCAACCAGCTAATCAAGCCGCATACAATTCAGCAATAATGTCAATCGTTCGCCATCTAATCCTCCCCATTCTCATCCTTCCACTTCTTCAGATATGCCGCTCCACTCACTGCCCCTTTCGGATCTCCCTCGAAGCGCCCCTGCGTCCTCTTCATGTTCTTCGTAACGAACGGCGTGAGCTGTAACAGACAGTTAGCTACTTCCAAGGCTCCCGCAAACGCACTCCGTACCTTGAAATCTTTCAGGTCTTGCGGCACAACATATGTCCTGACTCTATCCCAATCGATGATATATCCTCCGTGCTTCGTATGCGTACCCATGGGTCCTGTTCCAGTTCCCTTGTAGTATCCCTTATTGGTCGCCTTCGTTGTGAGCGCAAGGCGCTTTAAGCGCTTTGCGAGAGCTTGAGTGGGCTTCATAATTATTGCTGAAGTTCAATGTTCAGTCCAATCTCGAAGGTTGGACATGGAAGTCCTCGAGCTTCAAGCTGCGCTAGCGGCCGCTCCACCAAAAAAGTTTCCCGATAAGAATTTCAAGCCTCGATATCCCCACGTCGGAACACAACAATTCGAAATCCGCAGATATGGCAGGACGACAATCGCACGGCAGAGCGCCGGATAAGAAGCCCAAGGCGGCGAAGAATAATTCGAAAAAGAGATCCCTCGATGCCTTCGCAATTGCCTCGCACGAAAATCCAGATAGAATGAAGGTCCGCCAAAGTCGACTCGGTGCGCAGGAAGGTGGGAGTTCACGACCGAACAAGAATAAAAGGCGGCGAGATGAAGACGATGAGGATGAGGAGGAGGAGGAGGAAGAGGATTTGAGTATGAAGAAGCGGAAAGTCCAAAAAGGGAGATTTGACGAGCTAGATGTGGACGAGGGCAGTGATAGCGAGGGCAACGAGTGGAAGATGGGACAGGTGGACAGTGATGATGACAGCGATCTCGATAGTGACGAAGCGTTCGGAGAAAGTGACGAGGAGAGATTTGAAGGGTTTGCTTTCAGTGGAGGGCAAGACAAGAAGAAGAAGAAAGCGAAAAGAGACCGAGACGTGAACTTGGACGAGGAGGATGAAGAGGACTCAGACTCTGAACTCGAGGAGGGTGATCTCGGAGACGATGCAGTGGATATGGCGACATACCTTGACATGGTCGACGCTGAAGAAGCTGAGGAGCGGGAAGCTGCGAAAGGCAAAGGCCAGAACCGCGAAAAGGATACCGACGAGGATATGTTTGGATCAGAATCTGAGGAGGATAGTGAGGAGAGCGACGAAGATCAATCCTCGGAATTTTCGAGCGACGAGGACGACGACGCCCTGAATCCCGAAAAGATCGCCGCTCTCGATCAAATGATTGAGAGCATCCCCCAGGATGGTGACTACAGAGAGGCTGCTGCGAAGCGGAGGAACGACTACAACATAACTTCCAACGCAATATCTATGTCCGGTCTGCCGTCGAGTAAGAAGAAGAAGACATCGCAAGATGTAGTCGTGACAGATCCAACTGTCAACGAGGCTAAGACATCCAAAAAGAAATTTGCTCCTTCCAAAGTCCCTTTGGAGAAGCGTCAGCAAGACCGCCTTGACCGAAGTGCTGCATATGAAAAGAGTAAGGAAACATTGGATAGATGGACCGACACTGTCAAGCATAATCGTCGAGCGGATCATCTTATGTTCCCTCTGCAAGATAACGAGATTGCTTCGGCACATTCCAACAAATCTCTCCTGCCAGCAAATCTTTCTAAGCCATTCAACGAGTTGGAAGCTACAATCCAAAGCATTCTTGAAGAAAGTGGTCTTGCCACCGCCGACGGAAAGGACGACGAGGACAAAATTCGCGAATTCGAAGAGCTCGAAACAAAGAAAATGTCCCTCGAGGAAGTGAAAGAACGAAGAGACCAGCTTCGGATGGCACGAGAACTTATGTTCCGTGAAGAAGCCAAGGCCAAACGGATCAAGAAGATCAAGAGCAAGTCCTATCGTAAAGTTCACCGCAAGCAGCGAGAAAAGCAAGATCGTCTAGAAAAAGAAGCGCTGCTAGAAGGTGGTTTCGAGCCGTCTGAGGATGAAATGGAGAAGCAAGATCGAAGACGTGCTGAGGAGCGTATGGGTGCCAAGCACAGGGAGAGCAAGTGGGCCAAGGCAATGAAAGGTACTGGCCGAGCTGCTTGGGATGAAGATGCCAGGTCTGGTATCACTGAGATGGCTCGCAGAGAGGAGGAACTCAGAAAAAGGGTCGAGGGAAGAGCTGTGAGGAAGGAGTTCGAGAACGATTCAGATGAATCGTTAAACGACTCTGACGATGACTCGAATGAGGACGACGACTCTGGCACACGAAAGCGTCTTTTGCAGAATCTAAACGGCTTAGGAGACTCAGACTTGATGGATGAGTCCCTCCCTGGAGCTAGACTGGCAAACATGGACTTCATGCGAAAAGCCGATGCAGCTCGGAGGAAGCAGAACAATGCTGCAGCCGAGGAGCTTCGAAGAGAACTCGCTGGGGAAGAGACTCCAAGTGAAGAGGAAGATGGTGATATTGGCCGAAGAATCTTTGGCCCTGGTAGCCATGTCACTTCACAGAAGAAGGCCGCCAAGCTGGATGAGTTTGAAGAACGAGTGGACTCGGATGACGAGGATTCGCTCGATCGTCCGGTAAACGGAACTGATAAGACACTAATCAAGACTTCCACCCCAGCTTCAAAAACATCGAGTCAACCTTTGTCTAAGTCAATACCGAAAAGCAAGCCAGAACGGCAGACAGAAGGCGGAGCCTGGTCGAAAATTACCTCTAAGTCCTCCGTTGTCGGTGAAGCAGAAGCCAAACGCCGGCGCCATAAGAAGAACGATGCCATTGATGTCGAAGAGCTTGACCTCAGCCAAGCAGCGCTCGTGGCCAGCAAGCCCAAGCCCGCAAAGAAATCTTCCAAGAAGGGCAAGAAGTCTACAGTTCTAAATGACGCACTCTCCGATTCTGACTCCGACTCTGAGAATGAAGACGATAGCGGCCCATATCTGCCATTTGCACTCCGCGATCAAGATCTGATCAAGAGAGCTTTTGCCGGTGCGGATGTGGTGGGTGAGTTCGAAGTCGAGAAGAAGCAGACTATTGAGGATGAAGAGGACAAAGTCGTCGACAATACACTACCTGGGTGGGGTAGCTGGGTTGGTGAGGGCGTGAGTAAAAAGGAAAATGCCAAAAACAAGGGGAGGTTCTTGACCAAGGTCGACGGAATCAAAGCGGATAAAAGAAAAGACGCGAAGTTGGACAAGGTCATTATTAATGAGAAGCGGGTCAAGAAGGTAGGCCCTCCTTGTAAGACTTTCGATTGAACCAAAGACTGACGAGTTCAGAACTCCAAATACCTCGCCACATCGCTGCCACATACTTTCGAGACACAGCAACAATATGAACGAGCGCTTAGACTTCCGATCGGACCTCAGTGGTCAACGAAGGAAACATTCCAAGATGCCACCAAGCCAAGGGTCCTGGTTAAACAGGGGATTATTGCGCCCATGTCAAAGCCTCTCTTTTAAATCTGCAGAATTGTGGATATATATGTGGCATTGTCCCTGGTCGACTGGCGTCATTCAGGACGGCATTTCTGTACATTTATACCATCGTCAGCATATGGAACCATTCCTCAAAAAGAGAATAAAGATCACAATTCTGGCCAGCGATTGTCAGTTCATACCAAACTCACCCGTGCATATAAAGAAATATTCCTGATGCGATGGCATGCTCATCCATAAATTGTTAAGAGTGTCTTCGATAAATTACCTTGTGCGACGAATGACTAGACGGCACAAGAAGAGGGTTTTTCCACTAAGCGAGGAGGATATTCAGGGGGCTTCGCTAACGAGGTAAACAAGGAACAAATCACAGAAACAAGACCACTTCCATAACAGTGCACGTTGAATGCCGCCTCTGACAACCACTATCATTGAAGCCATTGCCCTTTGGACCTCTCACCTAATTCTACCAAAGTAGCCGGAAACCCACTGATAGCAATTTTCACTGGGACTTCGGCCAGCTGCACGGCCAACACCTGATATGCCGCACCAGGCTGCACACACGGCACCTCAAAACTCAAACGAAACTTCTTGATTCCTTCCTCTTCAATGATCATCTTTGTCGGCTCTGTCGTAATCCCAATCCGAGTTCTGAGAAGACGCCAGCGATTGTCTGACAAGTTCTCAAGTCTTGCAACTTCTGTACGGTTGATTGTTGTGTACCAGAAAGCGGATGCTTTGGTAGCAAGAAGCATATGCAATGCTTTGCTATCATGCTGAAGTCGGCATCTGATGTCGCCGGAAAGAGTCGTTGCTGTTTCGCCCGGAAGATTCTCCGGATCGGGTTCGAGGAAGAAAAGGTTCGCAATCAGAACATTGCTGATTTCTTGAATGCTTGTCAACCCTACATTGTCCGTCCATCCCGAAACAGAACGAAAGAGATGCTCTATCTCCTTCTCGTTGTCGATATCGACATATTCACCTAATTCTCCTTTCGCCTTGATATCTGGATTCAATCGAAGAAGTCTGGACCTGGCGATGGCTGGGGTCGTTCTCACGACCTTGTCCCAGTTTCCTTCGGTATCCATTTGCCGTTCGAACATTTTCAAAAGAGGCTTAAAGGCTCCATATCTGAACGCCTTCATAATCCTGGGCTTTTTCTTTATTTGATTACCAGTACCCAAGGAGAGCAGAATGTCCAGTGAAGTTGCTTCGTCTGGCCACAAGTTCTCCTTCTCCTCCATTGCAACTTTGGCAGGACAATTAGCATAAACAGCTCCATCGACGAAGTCTGCGCCACCGTGGTCTCTTCTGAAAGGCGGAAGATAGAACGGCGCCGCCGAAGTGGCAAGGGCCGCCTCCCAGATTTTCATGTCCTTGTTGTCATCATCCTCCCTCTCAAATCTCGACCACTTACCCTGCGGGCGGTTGTAGTTGGCAATGAGATACTCAGTCCCGCCTTCATCGCGGGCTGTGGTCACCGCCACTCTTGTTGTATTCTGAATATTCCGAGATCTTGCAGGGGCAAACAAACTGGTCTTATCACCAAAGAAGTCGATCAATGCAGACTTCAAAGGTTCGTAAGAGTACTTGCTCTCATACCTGCCCAAGAGCATCAAAGCTTTAGTACCGATATCGAAGCCAGCCCGAGAATGTTCGAAAGTCTTCTTCGCAGCTTCTTGAAAGAAGTTCACCATAGCCTCGAAGGTATTTTCTGGCGTCCTAGGTACCATTCCGAGAGCAAGCGCAACAATGCCTCCTATGTTTTGTCAGTACATGGCGATACGTGGCAAGATTTGTATCATACCCGTGCTTGTCCCAACAACCAAGTCAAACATTTCGCCGATTTCAATGCCAATGCCAACCTCCCTTTCAATAGCCTTGACGAGTTCTACAATTCCTCGGATGCCTCCACCATCTAATGTGAGTATTCTCGCTCCAGCACACCTTGGTTTTAGCCGAATTTGGTGCGGGTTTGCCGGATTATGAGTCCCGCATAGAATGCACGCTGACATGTCAAACGCGCACTCGAAAGACCGGGATACTTTCGCCAGCTCTTGAACACAGCGTGGACAATATGAATGTCCACATGGGAGTACATGATCAGGGACAGACTGATAACACGAGAGACATGTCTTGTTGCTTCGAAGCTGACCCCATGCAGAGTAATGGGTGCTGTATATCTGTTGTCGGATGATAAGCAGGCGTTGAGCGGGCTTGAGAGAAGACTCTGACGTGCTGAACGCTCGGTGGTACATATTCTGGAACCTTTTCTTGATCCCTGTCCGCCATGCCTCCTGAGCTGCAGGACTCCAAGATCTTCGATGAAGAAATTCGCCTTCGGCTTCCAAACATCTTTGCGGCCAGTTTGCTCCAGGACTAGGAGTGCACACGTGCATCTTGTGCTGATTCTTCCCCCTGATATTGCAGTACAACACAGAACCATCCTTGGCTACGAATGGCCAGATACATTTTTCGTACTCAGAAAGATAAAGCCCTAGGCCGTCGTCCCAGAATTTCTTCATTTCATGATCGAACATATCTTCGGGCTCCAGGATGAGGGCTTGATATTGTCAGCATGGTCTTGAAACGGCTTGAGAGGGAAGACTGACGGTCAGAGAGCACACTTCGCCACCTGTCAGCATAGATCAAACACATCAAAGAAATGGCAGATACAGTCATATCCTCAATGCCTGTACTCTGTTGTTCAGGACCTTCTAATGCAAGCCTCAAGAAATTTGCAATGTGCTCTGGTATGTTGTGCGGGGTCGGATTGTCACGGCGAGCTGCGAGAAAGAAATTCAGAGGATCCTCCGAGGTTCGAAAATGCTCGAAAACCTGCAATAGTATGTGGTTGAGAGCAGGTACGTTGTAGTATGAGAATCCGCGAGCACGTATCCGCCTTTCGTCATTTGCCGAGTACTCGATCTGTTTCCGAAGTCCCTTGAGGTGTTCGAACATGTCTGTGGATCTTTCTGGCGA
The DNA here is from genome assembly GCA_017365405.1 of Cadophora malorum. Classification (NCBI taxonomy): domain Eukaryota; kingdom Fungi; phylum Ascomycota; class Leotiomycetes; order Helotiales; family Ploettnerulaceae; genus Cadophora; species Cadophora malorum. Next base: position 19,062 of record JAFJYH010000158.1, on the reverse strand, counting down.
TGAGTTTGAGTCGAGGCCTTTGTGCGGAATGTAGCAGCACTTGATATCCTGGAATAAGGCCTTGTAAAGCTGATCGTTGTCCCATATTGCCGAGTGTGGATGAACGAATCGGTTATGGTGTTCGACAAAGGCCCGTAGAATGATAGAATCCGCCCAGAGCTTTTCAGCGCCAAAGCTGTGGAGATACTTCTGCCTCAGCGACTCATCCGTATATGATTCGGTGGCCGTCTCCATATTTCGAACGATTATGAGCGTCTTGCAGGAAGGCTGATTATATGACTTCTTCACCGCAGCGGACGCCCATTCCAGAACGCGAATAAGATCCGGCTTCATTGTCTGGTCCCCTTTTGTGACAAAAACTATCACATCACTGATGGCATAAAGAACTCGAGCATAAAACAAGTCGATGCCGTTCTTGCTTCCAGTGCTATAACAGGAGGCTGTGATTGGGAGCTTTTCAATGCTGGCGTCGTCCTCTTCATTCAACTCAGCTAGCCGAAGAGCAAGGGTAGTTGCAGTCCCAGCTCCAAAGCCCTCACAGTCCGCGAAAAGCAATGGGAAGTTCTTCGGCTGAGGAGCCTTAAGTGGTTGCTGGCCTGCCTCTGTGGCTGAATCGTTTCTTTCCTCTATTGTCGAGTCGTCACGGTACAAGTGGACGCCGAAAGTTGTTGGGTCTGTCTTATGGTCAAAATTTCCGGACCTAGGGACAGGCATTGAGCACCCTTTGTTCTGAGCCCAAGCGATTAGATCTAGATCTTGCGTCGAGTGTGCATGACTAGTCAAACCATTCAGGTTACCTGGTGATTCAAGCAGTCCAAGGAGCAGCATGGCTCGGACGATTGTTGACTTTCCCACGGAAGTGTCTCCTACGAAAGAGACGAAGGAAGGGTAATGATGCTCGGTAGCTCTGTTTCCCGATCTTTTCGGGTCGCAAAGACGGACGAAGCGATCATAAAGCCACAGTTCAGGATCTTCGCCTCCCAGCTTGACAGAAAACCATCTGGCAAATCTATCCTCCTCGTGAAGGCGCCTCAAGATAGCTTTGTCTTTTTCGGAATGTGTTGCGGCTTCAACAAACAGCGGTGGGAAGGGGTCTATAATTCTATGTGTATCCCTCATGTCAGCCCAGTCATGGTTGACGTGTTGCTGCCAGCATGTTGAGTGTTCGTTGCATGGGACAGATGAGCAGCCCTCCGTGGTGCATGAAATGCAGTATATGCGCGTCGATGAACACCCGGCGCATCTTCTCGCACATGTTGGAGGAACGTATAGAGATGTTCGTTGCTGGCAAACAGTACACTGAACCTGCTCGCACAAAGTCAACTAGCTGCAATAGAAGCAAACCCAAGCTTCAAGGTCGTTTATTCACATGCCGAAGGATTCATCTTGAAGTATTTAACTTTCTCTTCTTTTAAGCATACAGACTCAGTAGACTGGGCCTTTGATAGGGTAGGGCAGTAAGACGTTCACGGACCGCTCTTTTTTCCGGGACACGCTTGTAGAGCTCAGTCAATGTTTTCAGAAAAATGTGCATTTAGGAGAAATTTAAAGCTAGGAAGCAACTGGAAAGATGGGAAATGCCGGAAACGACCTAATCCAGGGAAAGAGCCAAATAGTCTGAGCGGCCGAGAAGGCGCCAGGCAGACGTATGAACAGGCCCTTTGCTGAGTCCCTGTTGGGACATCCGCGGATTTCAGGTGCACCTACGTATGCAAGACAGCTGGAAGTGCAGGCATCCCGCAGCCTCGTTCATGGAAGGGATTTGACACTGCCACCACTGAAGGTTCAGTGGTTGCCAGATTCAAAAGTGCAATTCCATGGATTTTGTGCTCAAATTCTGAGACACAGCCTATGAGACTTGTGTTACTATACTGGGCTTGTAGGCTTGATTACAAGCTTGTCAGAAGATATCATGAATTCTATAGGCTAAGCGATGTTGAGAATGTCCCTACCAGAGAACTGGAATAGCTGATGTTTTGGTGATTCTTGTATATGTTCGATACAATATCATAATTGAATCAGTAAATTACAAGATATTATCTAGAATTACAAGACTGCTTCGATTTTAAGCCTGGCCATGTGGATTTCCCGTCTCCAAATCACCACTTCAACACGATGATCACATATTTACAAGAGTCGACCCTTCCGTATGTTTTCACAAATCTAGACCATTTGAACGACTTGTTGATGTGGCGTGTGCCCATTGATAGTCGGAGCTTCTGTAATAGGACCAGGTTGCGGACCTTGGTGATTGTGGGGGTCGATTGTATGTAATAAAACATCATCGCCTGTAGTCCTCCAGGCTTGCATTGGGGTAGCCTGCAAATGATCACGATACGTATTCGTAACTCCAGGTACCAATCTCCAGTGGTGTAAGGGCCTTCCAATGTTTATGAACATGAAAACCACGAACTTCTCGAAGTACAATATGGCCATAGTGACGACAAAGGTGTAGCTTATTCCGGCAACGGAATCAACAATCTGATATCTGTGGACCTTTCGTTAGCTATGAAAGACGGTTCAAATGGCATGCTGGGATGTTCTGACCCTAGTCTTTGACCTCTTGTTCGGTCTGGATAAGGCATCGTGGAGTGACCATCAAGTCCAATCGTAGTTTGACTAGCAGATAATTTCCGTCAGTAATAATTCGTAACAAAATGGGTGTCGCTAGGTTGGACATACCTCGCAAACAAACCTGTGAGACACATTCCAACAATACCACCGCCTGTATGAACTGCGAATATCTGTAATGGATCTCTTTTCAGAAATACCAGAGCCTCTTCTTTCAACAGATAGACGACTAGAGACGAGATGACCCCGAAGATAGCCGCGCTCCAAACAGGAACCTGTAAATTAGAAGCTGGAAGCAAGAGTAGCGGTTTAGTCACTTACAAATCCAGCACCTGGAGTGATAGCAACAAGGCCAGCGATAGCTCCATCACAGAAATACAAGGCTGTGAGATTGTCGTAGGACATGTTCTGGCTAGGATCTGATGCTCTGGCAAACATCTTTCGTCGCCATATCAGCAGAACACCCACTGCTCCTCCACTACTGGCCGCGATATGCGTTGATGTCCAAGCAGAGACCGCTCGCAAGTTGCCTCCAAGGGCCGAGCCTCCATTAAATCCCGACCAGCCAAACCACTAATTCATCAGGTATTAGCATGAGAGGAGAGGTGTTGATCATTTAGTAAGGACGGTGACTAACCAGGATAGCAGTCCCAAGAACAACGTAATTAACACTGTATGGTTCAACTTCTTGCTCATATTCATCATAACTGTCGCCGTCACTTTCATCATCCTCAAATACTGGAGGTGATTTTCCGAAGTAGCGAACAGCGCAATAGCGAACAAGGCTGAGAAGTGTCTTCCATAGCTCGACCCAAGGATTGATCAGTCTCTTGTACATCCGCTTGTACAGACTCTTGAAAAGCCTTTCAGTAGCAGTCACAACATCACCAGACTCTCTTCTCTCCTCAATACCACAGAACACGGCAAATGCAGCAACAGTGGTGCCACTAACAATATGGACTGGCGTGCCACCTGCAAAATCCATGACACCGAGTTTGTTCGACCATCCATCCGAGTCCCACGACCACCGGGCAACTGGATAATAGATCAAAACTGACCACAACGTTATGAACCCAAGGAATCGAGTTGGGGGAGCGCGATGCATGGTTCCTCCACAGACAAGAGCAGCACTGACGGTCAACATTAGAAACTCTGCATTTATGCTTCCTTGCAGAATACTTACGTGAATGCTGCAAACATTCCTTCATAGAGGACATATACGAGCTCTGGAATGGATCCACCTTGGCCACGGTCCCCTATATCGATAGGATGCGCAATAACATCTGTCAGACCAAAAGCTCTCCTTTCACCTCCCCACCACTTCGCTGACGAGCGAGTGAAAGTGAAGGCATAACCCCAGAGGGCCCACTACACTTCATTAGTGCCAGGATTCAGGATTTAATATATCGGAATATGTAATCAAAAAGGAATACCAACCTGAAAACTGATGAATCCAGCGGTGATGAGAGGGAGGCGAAATAAAGTCAGCGCAAAAGAACGATTGCCCATTCCAGCATAAATGAGCGACAGCGCTGGAATCATCAAAAACACAAGGGATGAAGAAGTCATCATCCAGACGATATCAGATCCCTGGTTGATTAGTTGCCACTTCTGGAACCTAGAGCATCGCAACTGACCTGGAAGAACCTCTCAGGGTGCGTCAGAATTTCATCGTAGGTTGCCGAGACTACTCCCAGCGTTGGGACAGGCTCAGGTACATACAATGTTATGGATCCCATTGTAGAATCGACTTAAAGCGAATGTGAAGTCAAAAGTGATTGAAAACTCAACAAGAATAATTGAATGTTTTTGAAGTGGCTCCTGTAATCACGGATATCCCAGCGGCTTCTCTGTGAGAGCCTCATGCGAATGCATGGGTCGCGAGGCAGCTCTGATGACAGCTCGGCATCGTGTGATTGACCTTGTTTAAGGCAAAGGGGCATAATCATTATTGCGCCTCAAATAATCTGTGACTTGTTTGGGGTTGCTTGGGCCTGTTCAGCTGAACGATGTGCGGACGCCACAGATAATGCTCGCCCAACCACATACGACGGGCACGCGCTGGCTTTTCGGTGAGTGCATACAGACGATTCAGAGCTCATTCCACTATCTGTGGCTTGGGCGTATTTTCTGCGGGGGTTCCATTGTCAAATTGTAGGCAAGAAGTATTGACCAAAAACATTGACTTGCTTAAAAGCCTCGCGTACTGCCTCGCACTGTGTAACTACACCTGGACTGATAGTAGCCCTCAGAAAGTGACGCCGTTCCCCACTGGCTGCCCTTGGGGGTTTTGTCCTTTCCCAAGAAGCAATCCTCTGATTCAAGGCTTCGCCACACGCGATCCGTCTGTTTCTCTGCGAGGAAGGGCAACAGGCTGTAGAGAACATTGCTCAGCGTTAAAACAGCAGGGTTGTTCCTAATCGTGGGGGTTGAGTCGTACTCGTTCTGCTGTACATCTGGCAGCAATACTTTGGTTTGATGGAACATCATCAGACGATCTTCTCCAAAGTCAACCATGAGTGCGCAATACGAGATATTAATGCAAGTAGAAATCGAAGGAGAAAGCGCGAGCATACAGGACCCCCTTCAGTGGACCACTTCCCAAGTAGAGCGGATGTTGGGGAAATCTCCTCTAGTCGATGGACAGCTCTTGAAATTCTTGCACAGCCGACAGTATAAATGGCGACTCAATCTCGGCGGCACAGACTGCTTCGACAGAGAGGACTTGATTTTGTTGTTTAAAATCATGGGCTGTGAAGAAAGCGAATTGCATGACTTTATGGAAATCAAGCCATTTTCGAGGCTTTGTACTGCCATGTGGTATCTTCGTGTCATGCCACATCGAATGAGAAATCGCACTCCTTTCGGTGTAGTAGAAAGAGGTCTGGTCAGCAATACTCTGAATGTGAGGGAAACCTGGATTGCAAAGGATGCCCAGCCTTATCCGCCAGCAGTCACGGATACTGGGGAGGAGCCCATCAGGTGCTGGAATCAACAAGGTCGCGAGTCCCAGGAAACGTCTTATCGACTCGCCAACATAGCTTTTGTTCTTCGTTGGAAGGAGGTGTTCGCAGAGGAAATGAAGACCGTTGTGTGGAACTGGACAGGCACAGGACCAGTAGCCATGGACCCAATTGCATGCCTAGAAGTCCCTTCGTCGGACCACCATAAAAGCAAAGGTTTACACAGTATGTATTGGAATACAGAAGTGAGTTCCAAAGCGTGAAGCCTGACATTCCGCAGACAGAAGACTGTACGAAATGAAACAGATCAGATTCTGGTTCAAAGACTTCATCAAAGATCCCAAGACTCCAAAGCGAATAAAGGCGTACGTTCAAGAGAGAGTTGATGTCGACCAGTCGACGTCCCGCGAAGCGATATATACTTGGATTAAGTCGGTCGAAACAGGGTGTCTCGGAACGAGGTCTTCAGCAGATCAGAACCGGGTACAAAGAAGAATTGCGACGACGTTTACCGAAAGTTCGCAGAAGAATTACAAAGGGAACAGCAGACAACACCATCGCGGTGGGCCTTCACCCAAGGGCTTAGGCTTTCGGAAATTTGTTGACCAAAAGGCAAGCCAAGTACCAGAGGAAGACTCGAAATTTGTCGAAAAGATGCTGTCGGACGCGAATGATTTTATACAAAATCGACAGCAACAACTCGTGGATGAAGTCCTAAAGTGGAGAGCAGCACAAGTCGCAGAATGGGAAAGGATATCAGAAGGGACAAACATTGTTGATAATCTTCAAGTGCTGAACGGGACCGCCAATGTGGGATACAATGGAAGGGGTTCTAGCTCAAATTCATAATACGACAGAAAATTCATGTGAGTGCAGGAGAGTAAAGCTTTGAGAGCTCACTGAAAGTGCCATCTTGAATGAGATGTTGGGGGAGCAGCTCATTTGTATATATCTGCGGGGCAAGGTTGCGAAACGTAACAGCAACAATGTGATTAGCTGTCGCAACATAAGCTGAACGCTTAGCCAAGCCTATGAAAATGCCTTACCACGAAGTGCAAATAATGTGCAACGTGTAGCAGATCTACTTCACGGATCGCAATGCTGGGTTCACCCCAGTCATGAACAGATGCACTTTCGTCCGGCTGGCAAATGTCGGCTGTAAGGCCGGGTTTAGAACTTCCCCAAAGGAAGACTCTGTTACTAGGCATTGATTGGTTATGCCAGTAAGGCTGGGAAAAGAACCTATTGGAAGTCTGCCTTTTGGGCTCTATGTTCCCGATTTGCAACGAGATTTCCGGGCAGAGGCATCGTTGCGACAACCTGCAAAAACTGTCAAGCTTATCTCCTGCGATCAGCCGCAGAAAGAAACTCGCGAATGTTAACAACAGGTACCATTCATTCGTATAAAGCTTCGTACCAAAGAGTACGATGTCGAAACCGACGCGCATATCATCTTTACTTCGTCATCATATTCTAAATCTCAAGCAGAACAAAAAAAGAATTTAGGAATGAAGCGATGTTGAAATAGATTTGAAAGGCTCGGCAGAATTAACCGAAACATGGACAGTGAGGAAAGCAAGAATTAAGAAAATGCAAAATAAGGTACGCACCATCATCTTTGCATCATCAAAATGTCTTCTGAAGCATGAAGAACGGACGGAGATCGGATGCAATGTCCTCTGGGTCAACAGTTTTACCCGAGATCTGAAGGGACCGTTTTCCGACTTGGCCTCCAAACAGCTTGGGTAAGTGATCAGAGTGACCATGCAATAGTCTAGACGTTATTTGCTGGTCGTAAAAAGCGGATTACTTGCCTTGAAGGCTAGCAGGCGTTGTTTTCCTTGCCAGACCTTGCTCAATGAATGTTCGAGGCCTCAACGTGAAGCCTTTGCTGTGCGCTGCATAAGAGAAATTCTTGGCGGCTAGAGGGCCCTTCGTATTCTGCCAAACAGGGAAACTCAATGCCGAAGCAAGTCATAAGTTGAGGCCCATTCTACTCATGTGTTCATTAATGCAAACAAATGAATGACTGTCACGATGTTAGAAGACTGGAAAAGTGATGTGATGAAATGAACAAGTGGCGGCAGTCAGCTCCAACTTTACTGACTGGCGTCATGTTGTGACTAACTGCGCCACTGCGGGGATGATTCATACCGAACGCTCTTGACATAAAACAATTTCTACCTATATTTATTTGATCAATCTCACGAAAGGCGAAAGTACACTTATAGGACTCAAGAGCACAATGCTGTCATTACCAGTCGATATCCAAGTCCTTGTTCTACCTTTATTATCCTCAACTTCTCTCATTGCACTTTCTCAAACGAACAGATATTTCCGAGACCTCATTCAACCCGATAAGAGGCAATTCGTCAATCGCCTGCTAGAATTGGAGTGCCTGCCTGAATGTGGAGGAGAAGTGACGACCAACGAAAACGCCAAAATAATTGTTCCTTCGGAGTCGACGGCATATGCTTGTACTCGGTGTCTTAAAATCGTCCCTCATACACGATTTGACAACCATGCACTTCTTCGTCTTCGCTTCCGGAAGCCACCTCCTGAGTCGAGAGCTGCACGAAAGCTCTGTGGCTGGGTGAGTGGTGATGCGAAGGCACGGGGTCTGAAAAGACAAGCCGACCTCAAAAACGATACGCTGAGGAACTGGATACGGCAGATCGACCACTCTTGCAGTGTTGCCGAATGGACGTCGCTCTATCACATTGGTAGCTGTCGTCATCGACGCTTGTGCAACGAGTGTAAATTTGCTACCGGATTCTGGTCCCGCAACGTAGGCGTTCGAAGTGGTTGGAGATGTAATCACAGGAGCTCAAATGTTGGTACAGGCCAGGTCCCAGTCATAAAGGGGCGGCAGCGACGATGTCACGACTCTACAGAACGGTATTTTTGGGGTCTGTTCCCAATAGCCGACGATTCTCGGTATCCGTGGCGATGGAAGATCTATCGCGAGGATAACTGCGACTGGTGGACGTTGTGGTGGATTCGCTGTCCTGAGTGTGCCGTGTGGCAGGAAAGAGCAGCTTTCAGGAAAGGTTCTGGGTATGGAGTCAAGTCAACACCAGCGGACCCCGATATGTTTCGGCAAGATGGCTGGGATGGACCACATTTCGAGAACTGGCGCTGTCACCAGTGCTTCGCAGCGGCTTTTGGTGAGAAAGAGCTAGAGAAGGAGCTACTTGCGTTCTGGAAGGAAAAGGTCGGCTATGAATTGAGCCAGTTCAGATCTCTCCTGCCCAGTAGCTTTTACGTTGTCGACAGCATCGAACAGCAAACTGGGAAGAAATATTCATGGGAGAAGATCGTGAAGATGGATAGTGTCTCATCGCAGTTGTTGAGAAAAATTCCATCTGGCAGGGACCTGGCGGAAGCAGACGATGAGCAGAGGCGCCTTTATTATAAGATTTTGAAGAGATGGTTCGATACCCTAAACGCGCCCGAAGAAGTTTTAGGCGGGTTGATGGACCGATCTTGGTTCAGACCATGGATAGTCGGTTACGAGATTCTGGAGAAGAGAATAGAGGAGCTGGAAACGTGCACGAACATTCTTGAAGCAGATCCAAACAAGCTTGTCAGCTTCGCGCTCAGGGGCAAAAGGGTCTCGGTATGAGGAAGGCTTAGGAGAGCGAGACGCAAACGGGTACTTGTCTACTCTGAGTGGTGAGAGCACGCCTGTCTGACAAGTAGCCTCTTCAAATTAGCGCGCATAAATTGTTCGGACCCCAAGTGTCTACTTACTGGAATTTCCTGGGATTAATGCGACTAACACTAGACCTTAATGGCGATTCGTAGACCAGAAAGAGGTTCTTTGACGCAAAGAATGATATAAGTCTCGAGAGTAGTCGGTGGGTTGAGCACTCAAGTTGAGTCTTTTACTGGTCCATATGCAGTCTGACAGACATATATGTCTCAATGTCCGCATCATCATTCAGTAGAAGTTTGCTGTAGACCTCCTGAAAACGTTCTTGAATGACGGATGGCGAGCTAGTAAATCGTCGAATTTGAACGAGCCGCACAATTATTCATTTGCACAAGTATTTGCCTTCACTCGAGCCTATGCTGTCATGGAATTGTCAATAGATTATCTCCTCGTCAAACCTTCTAGTATTTACATTCGGCCTTGTCATATGACTAGACGCACGCCCGGGGACGTACCGGAGTCGCAATCATGGTGTAGACCTGGCACCCACTACTCCCAGTCAACCGATATTTGACAGATGACAGCAAGTTTCCTTTACTGAACCTCTTTTCCAAGAAGGTCGAGTGTATAGACGATTACCATGCACAAATATCTACAAATGGTGCCCGTTCAACAGTGTCGAAAACGATTAGTCTAAGAAATCCTTCGGAAGAGTCTTTCCTGTCGCGCCCGCGTCACCTACAGTACACAGCTTCTCGGGAACACCGACGTCCAGAAATGTCAAGGACCGAGTAGCGACCTTCATTAAGAATAAATGAAAGCTGAGCCCTAAGACTTTCATTTTCATTTGAAAGGCTTGGGGGCACAGACACATTGGTGATCCGGTTACATGCTAAGCCCACTCTTCCCAAACACAATGAGACCGTCTGAATTCCGGCATACGCAAACCTTAATTTAAGCACATTCCTCTCTGAATCGAGCATAGCTTGAAGCGTCACCATGCTACTGGAGCTTTTTGTACTTGGTAAATCTTTTCGTCCGGAGAGCATCAAGCTTGCCAAAAGCTCACGCGAGTCAGGGAATTCGATATCACAACCTTGTAATGGAGGCGGAGAAGCCGCTGTCAGGACGTTAAGGACGAATGAGCATCAGAACCGTGGAAACAGATCACTCAAAGCGGTGCAATGAGAACCGAGCATTCTGAAGCTTGGATTTGCAGTTCTTGGCCTGCCATTGAACCCCACAGTTTAAACTCCAGCCCTACGCCTATCCGGATGCGACTGAGATTCATGCAGAGGGTGTTTTGCTCGCTTCACATATTGAGACACGAGCCCTGTCAATTAGGAGCCATGGTACGGAGGTAATCTCAGTCTTTTCAGATCCCCTCTTACTTCAATCCGCTCTCACAAACTCTCAGTTTCTGTCTATACTCTTTTCTCGTCATTCCTTCACACCGGCCGGTGCAACTTAGCCACCTTCATACTTCTTAAACTATGTTACAGCGTTGATCACTTACTTTCGAAAGCCTAATTGCTCTTTACTTTCTTTATTCCACTCGAGCCAGGCAGAGGTGGCTTCCTTCAAACCCTACAACTCACTTCAAGATGGTCAGTCATTTCCCGACCTTGATTCCACAACTGTAGGCAGGAGACCGTTGGTATTATCATGTCCGGCTCCCGGTTCAGCCTCTTCATCACCTTCCAAATAATTATCAATGAACTCTCCTCTCATTGGAGAATTTCGTTGATCGAGTCTCAACCTACAGGACGATCGCTTTTCTATAGCATGTTTCTACAATCTGAAGCCCGCTCACCAAGTCCAGGTTAACCAAACTCGGCCATACTCGAATTCTCCAGTATCGCCATTACAGACCCCAGTTGATGGCCAGAGGAACATGGCGGCAGCTTTCTCCCCGGTGGAGCAAAATGTCTATTCTGATGAGAAGATCGTCATGGTAGGGCCAATGGGGACGGGTATGGAGGTCGTGGAGCCGAACAGAAGACCATCGCACGCGCCGGAAGTTGTTCTAGCTGCTGCTCCAATTCCGCCTCATGCTCCCCCAGGATACGCGGACACGGAACTTCCTTCTCGACCAGAGCCGAAACCCTTCTGGAAGAGACACATGCTATGGATCGTAGCGATTCTGGGGCTAGGGATTCTCGTGATTGGCGTGGTGGTTGGGGTTATTGGGCACATGGAAAACAAATCGACGCGGACGAGTAATTCACAAGTGTCGGTAGTCAAAGCCATTACCAACAACACGATGAATAGTGTTGCCAGCTCCGGCTTGTTCTTGAATGACGGGACAACGTGGAATACCCACGTCATCTGGCAGAACTCTACCGGCGGATTAAACCTCCAGATCAGTTTGGACGGGCAAACATTCCAGCCCGAGCAACCAGTCAAGCTGAGCATCCAACCCAAGATCGGATCTCCTCTTTCAGCCACAACGGAGGTTGATTCTACCACTGGAGTCGTAATGCTCAACATTTTCTACGTATCGGGCGTGAACAACATCACGATGTCTGCAGTCACCTGCTCTCCAAATTCCGACAAATGCAACACTATTGCCAACTGCTATCTCCCGACTCAAATTGCACCTAGCAATTTTACCGGACTTGCAGCAGTAAATGTGAACAAAGCTCAGGATTGGCGCGTATACTACCACGATGAAGACGGCTACATTTCAGAGCTGCAAGGAGACAACTCGGGATTCAACCTAGGAAAACCCATCGGTGGTTCTGGTTTGAACGCCTCATCTATCGCAGCAGTCAACGTCAACTCAACGACCAATAATATCAATATCTTCTACGTCGATGGTTTGACTCGAGCTCTCTTTAAGATGCAGTTCACAGCCGATGCTTGGACAAAACGTAAGAATTTCCCACCCACCGCTTCTCAGATCAACACACTAATATTTGCTCTTAGCATCAATCGTCTCTGCCGATCTCATTGCTTCCTGGAATCCCAGATCTGGACTTGGTGCTGCCTACACGGAAACTCAAGATCAGCTTCATGTCTACTACACAGGACTCGATGCAGGTATCTATGAATTCCTTGGGTCCGGCGCCTCACAAACAACAAATACTTCGTGGGCGGCGCAACCTGGCCACAATCACCTTTGGGCAGCAGCTGATTTTGTCGGCGCTCCAATCACCGCTGTAGGATGGGAAGACCAAGCACGATTCTATCAGGTTAAGGAAGGAGATCTTGCAGAGGGCTCTCTCAGTAACACGACATGGACCGAAGCTTTCATCGACAACAACGGTCGAACTAGTTAGAGTATCTTGGGCGGATGCCAGCGAGCGGAGCTTTCATTCTGGGGAGTTGGTAGCTTGGAGTCTTTTGGGATGGACCATAATTTCATTTCTACTGTATATGTAGTCCTGGGGACGCCTAGCCTACACATACTTCTGTATATAGGTCATTGGTACAAATGGGCAATACAATTCATCACGCGGGGCAGTTTCATGCCCGCCCAATCAAGAAGTTTTCGCTTCTTGAACAAGGGCAATGTGTGACGTGAGGGTACCAATTGACGTGCCCATAGTCGTAAAGATATCTCCCTGTACGCCTCACTAGTGATAATATCTTAAGTTAAGATGAAACGTGCTTTCATAGTTGTGACTAAACTATAGCATGATATGTTATGATATTCTTCGCTTCGCTGTTTCCATCACCGCTTCCAAGCGGCTATTTCTGGCAGATGCGAAGATGATAGTCGATAGAGTTCAGAGACACGCATAGCATGAATCGAGTTCTTGTGTTCATATAGAACGTCATGCCTCTTCCCAGCAGGAGATGTCTGTCATTTCAAGAATTTCTTCAATCTGCCTTGCCGCATGCTGTTAAGCTTAGGATTGGCTTGTAAGATCCTGTCAGAAAAGGGGCGCATCTGAGAAGCTATTTCTCGCTCCACGTAAGAAGTTACAAGATTGTTGTGCCTAAGGTCTTTCCTTTACAATGCACCTCCGATCTCAAGTTGTCACAAAAAGAATAAGCGCGGTTTTCCTCCAGGTAAGGTAAACAATGGCTCGCTAATCCTGAGCCGAAATTGCTTGGCATGTTCACCCCGCACTGCCCCTTGGTGAACACTTCACTATGAGACAAAAACATCTCAGAATCTACGAAGGGACAGTCTACGCTTTTCACAGATGGACCAAATGACCTCGAATGCTCCAAGATATCAAATTCACCAAGCTACTCCAGCAGACGCGGAATACGTCTTTTCTCTCGCCACGCGTGTTCAAGCAGCTCTCACCGCATCAGGCAGCCTTCAAGAACTCACTCCATCAACTTTGGAAACAATCCGAGCTTCGATACACAAGGAAGAGATTCTGATATTCACTTACACCGATGCCACTTCATCAACTCGGTTAACTCCCATTGGAAGTGTGACAATTTCTCCTTTCTCGCCCTCATCTGGACATGGCAGCGTTTCTTGGGGCATCGACGAAGTTGGTGGGAAGACTTGGTACCTCCATTCCTTGATGCTGGAGCCTACAACACAGGGTAATGGGCTCGGCAAGATTTTCCTGGGAGAGACTCTGAAGCTTTCAGGGAAACGAAATGGCGCGGGAACACTGGTGCTTGATTGCTGGGCAGGAAATCAAAAGTTAAAAAGATTCTATGAAGAGGTTGGATTTGGGCTCGTTGGTATGTTTCCAGAGGAAGGATACGAAATAGCTGTGTTCAGAGTACAATTGAGAGCTTGCTGAAGTGATGTTGTGTAATCAATTTCTCCTCTAAGACCAAAGGCATATGGCAAGTACATGTTGTTTGAGAACTCTTCTATGTGGAGGGAGCACCAGGAGCAGTCTCGACCTTGAAGGCCCAAACAGCACCTTCGAAATCTTTCCTTCGCGCAATGATGACCTCAATATCATGCTTCGGCTTTTTAGAGTTCTCTCCCAGTTGCTGCACTTTGAAAGGCGGTGGCTTAATCAATCCACCATCCCTCATCTTGACATCAAATCCATAGATCATCATCGCCACAAAGCTTGCAATTTCCGAGAATGCCAGATGCCGACCAGGACAGAGATGTTTACCACCACCAAAAGGGAACAAGCCTTGAGTTTGAGCCTTTCTTTGCTCTCGACTCAATTGTTTCTTCTGGAGGAATCGTCGCCCGTTGAAGACACCCGCATCGCCACCCCAAATACACTCAGACTCGTGCAGAGCGCCGCCAGGAATTTGAATGACCCCTCCTTTCTTGAGCTCATATCTGTCCTTGAGAATCACGTCTTCCATCACAACGCGGACTGGAGTTGCGTTGACGCACATTCGGAGTGTTTCGTGATAACAAGACACCAGAAGAGGGCAATCTTCTTCAAGCGAGGAGATATCCAGAGTGAGTACGACCCGTCTACCAAGAATTGTTCTAGTAACGATTTTGGAAACTTCTTCTCGAATATCAGCAGTGAGGATCGGATCGGCGAGGGTATTGCAGAGCATAAAGAAGGAGTTTGGAACGGTGTTGGTAAGCGCTGCGAAACAGATCGTTATCTCAAACCCTGCCAAATCGTTGTTGGTGAACTCTTCAACACGTGCAGCTCGGGCTCGTCCTGCAATGAAAGCATTGGCATTCTTGTCTAGACCCTTGTTGTAGTAGTCTTCGAAGGCAGGCGTCAGGGTTTTCCGAGCATTCCATGCTTTTCTCGCTGTTATAGACGGGAAGAAGTCGAGGAAGAGCATGGGCAGACCCTCCTCGAATTCCCTTTTGATGTCAGCATAGCAATCTCGATAAATTGATTAGCTCCTCACCAAATGTGCTTGACAAATTCCAGATTTTTGCGGATTGGGTTGTCGGGACCGTAAAAGGAGTCTGCAAGTGCTATTGTATATACCACTTTCATCCAATCGAAAAGACTTCGAGTCTGCGGTGAGGCATCAATGTCGTTGAAGTATTGAGCCAAGGTTTTCACAACCCTTCCCTTAGTTTCGATCAGATGTGGCCCCAGCTGAAGCGCGTTATACATTTCATGATGAATCGTCCGCATGTACCGATTATCTGCACCATTATGGGCGACGATGTCCTTGATTTCCTGCCTCGCTCCCAGTGCTCGATTGGTGAACGCAATGTGGAATGGGTAGAACGAGACAGACTTCGTATTTCCCAGAATTGCTTGTATGTACTGCGGGGTGTTGACAACATATATGTTTGTTGAGAATATCTTCAGAGTGAAAACTGGCCAGTCCATGTACTTGAGACTTGGCGCCATCAGATAAGTGCCTTCTACAACCAATCTTGCAGGATACTTACCTCAATGATTTGAGATGGTCGCCCTTATACCGAACCATACCGATAATGTGCCAAATAGAAGAAATGGCTAAGACGGGAGGCTCTCGAGCGTTGACAGCAGCGCCGGTGAGTCTCCGGTAAATTAGGAAAATGATCGTAACCATCGACTGGAGCAGTACCAAATGCAAAATTGTCGACGCTTTCCAACTTGGAATGATGTCGATACTTTGAGACAACATCTCTTGGAGGTTTTACTTATTTAGTACTGCGATGGGAAATTTGCGCTGATGTACTTCTGATGTTTGAATTTGAGATCGAGCAATTCATCAAATGATGTTGATATCTTCTCTCAGGACAAACGAGACCTTCCACCAACAGTTTATTTCTCCATTACAGTATTGTCTCTGAAAACTTATCATCTGGATAAAGTGCAAATTCCAGCCATCTACCGTCTGCTTGCTTTTGGTCTCAGCAAGATAGAACTGCATATGCAAGTTGTTCTAGCGTTGGTGATACGCAAGCATATCCAGAATGAGAGTAGCCGACCTCTGAACGTAGAGAGGTATTCCAGCCTGGATCTCTAGACTTCATGAATAGTTGGCTGATGGCAAGCCCATCGAGCGTGAGTGATGTGTTGTCTCTTGATGTTGAGCAACTGTTGCCGTAGAGGCATCGCTTAGCGAATAGGAGAAGCGGGATAAACGAATGTATCCGCAATGTCGCTGCAGACTCGATGCAGCTTCGACGACTTGCATGCATGAACTTGCGGAAGATGTGCACTTCTTGAACTTCGGGTGCATGAGTGACCACATTCATGAAAGGGGTGGGTCGGATAATGGGCCTGGTTGAGGTGACCGGGCCTCTGGATTTGCCGATTCTGGGATGGAAGACCGCTCTGAGACATACGACCGAACGGAATTGTGCAATCACCACACCACAATAATGAACATATATAAGAAAGTGCACATGCATGGTAACGGATTCAGTTGCGGTTGCGAAGTTGGTCGCTAAAGTAGATCGAAGCTGGGCATGAATGCTTCGGCCAAGCAGGTTCAGCCGGGTAATGTAATCGATTCGCGGCTTTCAAATGCATGATTGAGACAGATAGGATGAGAAAAGCAATCTAACTACGAATTTAGGTGCGCCACATATTGAAAGTATTCATACATCATTCTGTGGCGAATATTTGTCCACGGTTCTCCGGCTACTGGTTTTCAACGAAGTGTCAACGTCTATCTCCTAAAATTGTGATTACAATCGGTAATCGAGCCATTGACTTTTCTGTGAAAGATCCTGGAAGTGAAGCGTAGCCGTTGAAAAGACTTACTCTCGCGAGTTCGATATGCTTTCGCCTTCGCCAATTTCGACGAGCACCGTCATGCAACAGAGCTTGAAATATGCAGAAAAGTGGACTTTTCCTTTCCCTCTTTTTCTTCTTTCTTTCAGATAACAAGAGGCCAAGTAAACCAATAGAAGATACAGTACTTATCTCTGCCTGTGTTGTCCATTGTTAAGTGCTTCTTATTGCTCTCGATCGCTTCCCACAGAGAGTATCCCTAACAAACACTTCACGAGATCGTGCCAAATAGGACAACTCAAGATGAAGTACGCTTTAGTATTTCTCTTAGTAGTATCATTATTCCTCGTCAGGAAAGCCATTCGAAAGCAAAAGCTCTCACGCCGCATATCAGAGCGAGGTTGTGCACTGCCACCCTCCACACCCAATACTCTCCTCGGCCTACTCCAAATAATACAATTACTTCAAGCACTGCGAGCAAATCGTTTCCTCAATTACGTCCAAGGACTCTTTGAGAAGCATGGACATACATTCACCTACAATACCTTCGGCACCCAATCGATCTGGACAACGGAACCAGAGAATATCCGCGCCTGTCTTTCCACCCAAGCACAAGACTTCGAAGTCGGCGCCGCCCGACACAAAGTCATAAGCCCCCTCGTAGGCCATAGCATCCTCACAAGCGATGGCAAGAAATGGTCCCAACATCGAGCATTACTCCGTCCGAACTTCATGAAAGCACAACTCGTCCACCTTGATATCTTCGAGAAATATTTCTGCAACCTGGTCACGTGTATACCGAAAGACAACTCGACATTTGATCTGAGAGAGCTGCTGCAGAAGTTGACAATGGATATCAGTACGGAGTTTCTGCTGGGGTGTTCGACGGATTCGCTTGTGCTGCATTCGGAGGGGAAGAGCGACGAGTTTGCGACGACATGGGATGAAGCGATGGGTTGGATCGCTCTTCGTGCGCACCTTGATGCGCTGATGGATTGGATTCCACATCCTTCGTTCTTCAGAGCTTGTAGGACTATCCATGAGTATGCTGATGGTCTGGTGAGTTCGGCTCTGGCGTCGCGAGACAGCAAAATGGAGGAGGGTGAGCAGCGATACATCTTCCTCCACGAGCTAGCGAAGGAAGTCAAGGATCCTATCCAGCTTCGAGATCATGTCCTTAGTATACTCACTGCAGGGAGAGATACTACTGCGGAGCTTTTGTCATGCACTGTGAACATTTTGGCTGCGAGACCTGACGTTCTTCATCTGTTACGCGCAGAGATAGGTCAGTTGGGAGGAGAGAAGCCAACGCGTGAGACGTTGAAGAGTATGATTTACCTCAGAAATGTCTTCTTTGAAGGTATTTTGTATTTCACTTGGTTAATGAATGTTTACAAGGCCTCGCTGACTTTGGTCGCGTCAGTCCTCCGACTCTATCCAGTAGGCCCAGTCAATGCTCGCGTAGCCAGAAAAGACACAACTCTTCCAGTCGGTGGCGGTCCACACGGTACACAACCTATCATGATCCAGAAAGGGCAACAGGTTCTCTACTGTGTGTACGGTATGCATCGCCGTAAAGACCTTTACGGTGTAGATGCAGAAGGTTTTCGTCCTGAGCGGTGGGAGCAACGACGCCAAGGATGGGATTTCTTGCCGTTTAATGGAGGTGCTAGACAGTGTCTTGGTCGTAAGCTCAACTTCTAATACTTCTGTAATTATGGGTGTCGGTATAAGCAGCCTAATGGAACTTGGACTAATGTCTCTTCAGAAAACTTTGCTATGATGGAAGCTTCGTATATTCTTGTCCGCCTGCTCCAAGAATATGACGACATCCAGCCCAGGGACGTGAGACCGTGGCAGGAGCATCTTGGACTGATTCTTTCAAACTTACATGGAACAATTGTAGGCCTGATTAAGAAGACTTGAGAGTGTTCTGGAGGAAGTTTGAAGTAGCTACGTCTTTCTCGATGACATCTAGATCGTGGCTGGTTTAACATGAGAGCAATTGGTGATGAAGCTGTTCGGCACGTTCGGGTATCACATTAATATAATGGAACAATTAAGCACCCAAACAAATCTGATACATCAAGAATCATAGGGTCTGTTATACCAAGAATCGCGTGAAATCAAACCCAGGCCACCATCAATCCCTCTCCCAATCTCGCCAAAACTCAGGGGTTCGCTTACCCCAGACAAAATAAAGTCAAGGTTGCACGATGCGAATGCAGAAACCACAGCAAAACGAATCCAATAACTTCTCAGCAGTATCTAAGCCTTCTTTTTCACAACCAATAACACCCCCTTCGGACTCCCCCTAATAATCTCCTTCCCCTCC